>VZTA01011846.1:9512-30991 GCA_013398855.1 Mohoua ochrocephala
TACAGCTCTCTCATTCCTACCCCTGAGCCTTGCTGAATTCCAGTCAGTTGCAGCCTGTCGCTGGTTTTGATCTTTTCTCTCATGGCTCTTCTTTTTAAACTAATTTGTCGCCCATTGGAAGGAATGCCAAGGGGTATAAAGCCCCTTTCCTGACTTTTTTTTATTCAATCCTTAATTTTTCATGCAACATTACCAGGCACAGGGAGTATTCCCAACTCTGGTGCTGCCAAGGATAGGACAGCTTCTGCACCACTAGCAAAGGATGCCATAGGCAAAATAACCTGGGCTGAAATAAAGAGCATTCTGAATCTCTGGTATTCACCCACCCAAATGCATCACACCCTCAAAGCTTGTATAATATTGTATTGTACAAGAGCTGAGCCCATGTGGTGGCTTCTATAACTGGAAACATAGTTAAATGCAGGATGGTGATATCAGGCCTGGCTTCACTTTTTTATTTGCCACTGTTGCACAATCAGCCTTGAAATTGCTCTAACACAGGACAGCTCAGTAGCATCGGGTGCAGTGGCAACAGGACAATAACTGTCCCTTCTCTTGTCAGCTTTGTGGTCTGAGAATAGAAGAGCTATAGGCTGGGTAAAACTACTGTTTATGCTTGAAGTGAAGGTGAGGAACAACCTATCGCCTATTACGTGATAACTTATTCTTCTAATGATAAAAGGTGATCTATTTGGACATTTCCCATCAACTGAAAAATAAAGTTCAGTTATTTTTTCACTTGATAGTTACTGGGCTGGAAGTGACCTTTGTATTAGCAGTCCATCAGTTGCCAAAGATATTTGCTACTGAATACAAAGAACAAACCACATAAAATTGTATGTCTATTCAAACTGAATTGTACATCAACAGGGTTTTCTGAGGTTGAGAGAGCATTAACTCTAAGCTGGAAAAGGATAACAGCTGTCTGCATGGTAAACTGCCCATCCTATTCTCCATGTCTCTGTTTAACATCTTACCTTTCATAGTTTGGATCAGTCATTTTTGCCGTTTAGTCCCATTTACAGGAGGTGAGATGTTATTTGCAAGGGGAAGCCCCAGGACTTGTTACTGGGACATATGCTTGTACAAATGGAGACTTTTTGGCTCATGCCAATGACAGGAGAGAAGATCTGTGAACAAGCCCATGGCAAAGCTGTTATAAAATTGGAGAGAAACAATCAGATTTACCTACCCCCTGTTTACTCCTAAAGCAAAAAATGCCATTTTCTAGATTCTGTCTTTTTTCCCTGTTATCTCTACAAGTGATCCTTCTGTTCTTGCTAAGTGAAAAGATTAAAAAAACACAAGGTTATGTGAGGAGGTCAGGTGAATCATACAGAGCCTTTAGTGTACGTTATGCCCCAGGTGTGCAATACAACATTCTTTGCAGAGCAAGCACTTCTGACTTAGATTTCAGTGTGAAGGCTGCACGTGCATGCTTTACTAAGGGTTTTAAACTCCCAATTTCAAAGGAAAATTATTTAAAGCTTGGGAGTTTACATATTAGCCTAAGGTTTAAAGAACTGCCACTCCACATCAGTAGATGGAGATTTGGCCTTTGGTCAAAGACTGACTTGTAAATAACCTATTCTTCTATTGCTATTTTTTAAACTGTTTCTGTGACTTTTATGTACTTTTCCAGAGGGAATGATCAGTTAGGGTTCCCCTTTTTTAAGAAGCTTCCATAAGGACATTTACTGACAGTGAACACCAGGGTATTTCAGATTTCAGCAGCTGTCCTGAGGAACTGGGTGACCTGATCCTTTAATCCATTTTGGAGAACTGTACTCAACTAAGAGCCATTTATTTGATGTATTCTCTCTCCTAGATTTGCATTTATGTGGGTTTCTTTTTGTTCAGATCCCCTGCCTTACTCTGATAGAAGTTTTGATCAGTGCAAAACTGGGAATTAAATCCTTTCGCGTTTGAAAAACGGAGTCTTTGTTTTAACGTGATCCATTTGCATCTGATGTAGATTTTTACTGGGCCTTGGATGTGCATTATCTCTATCACATGCAGTCAGAGGAATATACATCTGCCAGTCCCATTAAAACACCAGGCTCTTGTAGCCTTTCCCAATACTGACCTCCACAAAGACTTACAACCACAAAAGTGCAACAATTCTTGCTTGTATTTAATATGAAAATTAATAAGTGTAAATTATAATGAAATTTTTTTTAAAACTATTATGCAGTAATTTGATATAATAGTTTTGCCTGATGACAGACTTAAGTTCACATAACTGAAGCTATAATATGCAAGACATGCTTATTGAATGTTTATTAAAGCAGGTATAGAAACAGTTCTGTTATTTATGACATGCTATAGAAGGCAACAGAAACACAAGTATCAATAGAAAGCAAGTTTATTTTCAAGTATGGTGTTAAATAGCCAACTCGGTTTACTCCTGTGTTGCCACCCTGAAATTGCTTTGCAAATCCTGTGCCACATTCACCAATATAAGGGGTATTATTTGAGATTTTTATTGGCTTTACCGAGATGGTATTTGGCCAGCGGTATGTATAAATCAGGTAATTTGCTATAATCTAGTGTAGAGAAAAATCCATGGGTTAGTTCACCAGCAGAGTGAGCTTCAGAGACTGAACCAAGACAAGTCTTATCTACATTCAGCATCAGTAGGAAGAAAAACGCTAATCTGTGAGAAAGCAATGAGTACTCTGAAAAGGGGAAAGGGGGTTTTGTAAGCAAACTGAGGATTTTCTGTTTTTTCTGTCCTTTTTCACTTGTAAACTGGATCCCCCTCCCTATACCCCAAATGATTGCCTATCACTATATTCAAGAATTTCCTATTCATTTTGGCAGTACACTTGGAGAAAATGAAGCTTAGACCCCCACAAGGCAGTTGTCATGAAGGCCTCCCTTGGCCGCAACAGTTTTTGACAGTATTTACTGCTCTGTAAGCACCTTACCCGCACAGGCAACTGTGGTAGTTATACACTTCTATGAAAGAAGTAGATAGATGGGAATTATGGGCTTTGTCATAAAGCTTTGTTTTGTGGCCAAATGCACAGTGAAAACTGTTAAAGTTATTTATTTCCAGGTGAGATATTTATATATGTGGTACAAATCTCTTCCATGCTCTTCTAAACACCTCTTCGTCTTTACCAAGCTGCAGAGGCCCCTGTAGAAACTGAAATTAGACCATCATTTCTTATATTTTTGTTGCATTCAATAAAGCATCAAGACATTCTAATCTGCTCTAATTAGTATCCATGAATATAAGTCTGGTCTGGCAACTGAGAGGAAACTGAGGACATTCACTGTGAACATGCTCCTCACGCAGTCTGACTGCAAGCAAGGTGTTTAATCCATATCTGAGGTACTGCCTGAACAAGTGTACCAAATGTGCCCATGTTTTGGGGAAAAAAAACAAACACCAAACAAAACAGTTAATGTTCATGAAAGGTCTCATCTCAGGTGGCTCTGATGATTGAGATCATCCATGTGGCATAGAAGATCCATCAGTAGGTCAACACTACTCAAATTTGTAATAATGCAGTTCCGGCCTTCTCTTGAGTTGCATTTAAATACTATCTTGTCTGCAGGGAGAAAGTCCCTTGTCTTCTGCTACCATTCTCTCTTTTTTCTGGGATGTTTCTGTGTTGAGTTATTCAGACCTTGCTGACTGTTCTGCCATCATGGCTTTTGCCATGGCTACTGTAGATTTGAGTAAATAAGTCTCCAGTAGCTTGTTTGCTCCCAGTTATTGGAGTTCAAATGATACACAGACATTTATATCATATATATTCATCATTGTGAAGGTCAAAGGTTTTACTACCCTTATCTTTTAGATGGAGAAATTAAACACTGAAGTGTTAAAATATTTGCCCCAGTTTAATCACAGAGACTGAAACAGTTCCAGGAACTGAATCCAAGGAATACTTTAGTATTTTAACCATTGGACTATCCTAACCCTGACAGGGTAAAGCTGGAAGCTTGATCTGAATGCAGTGTAAACTGACAAAATGCCATGTATCACACTTATTCATTAGTGTGACTTCGGGTTTATCATCTACAAAAACACGGCTTCTTCTGAAGCTTCTTCTCTGAAGAAGCCCTTATGTTTTACTATATCCTTTGTATATAAGACATCCCTATTAAAAGCCTCATCTACTTCAATGTATAGTTATGGTATAATTCTTAAATATCACTTTCATCATCATGCATGTATTGTATCTACAACAATGAAATTAAATTACCTAATTCTGCAATACAGAAATTATGAAGCAACAGTGTGATCAGCTAACAGTACAATGCCATGTGCTGTTAACAGAGTGCAGTAGATCTAAGGCCAGGGTAATATCCGTTATTTTGTTTGCTCGAGTATGTCAGAGTTAACTTGGATGGGGAGTTGATCACACTCTTATGACAGTATGCAGCACACAGAGGGTCAGATCCTCCTGCAAAGGAGCCAAGACAGTGTAGAAGCCTAAAGCATATGGTTGGACCTGAAGATCTTAAAGGTCTTTTCCAACCTTAACGACTTTACAACTCTTTGATATTCAAAGAGGTGACATGGGAAGATAAGATCCCAAGTTTTCCAATTGTTTTTGAAAATATAATCAAGAGTTATAGTCTAGGTGCTATAGAGAACTAGGCATGTCAAAGAGCATGGTGAAACACTCTTCTATCTTTTGAAAGTCAGTTGTCTTGCTTAGACTCCTAAGCCAACAACTGAACCACCAGTTTTCAAAGTCTTGTCTGATATATCTTCAGCCAACAGACATTGCAATAAGTTTCTTGCTTCTACCTTCACATCTATAATAGGATTGCAGAAAAAAGCATGATTCAGCCTGGTCCCAGGTCAGTCATTGCCTGTGTTGAGTTCCGGTGATGAGATGCAAGTGGTTCAAAGAAAGAAATAATCACTCTTTACCACCTCCAGAGAAACAGAGTGCCCATCCTCTACACAGCTAGAATAGTCAGCTGGAAAGTTTATCAAACCTAGAAAACAAGTTATACATTACTTATTTTCATATCTGTGTGACTATATTTCCTCCTTTCTATCAGGCAAGCGGCTGTAACAATTTGGAGAGAGAAAAAACTCTCCTCGTCTATACAGTACCCCAGGAAAAGCCCACTGAGCATAAATTACAGAAGCAACTAAATATTAATTTGATTTTTGAGAAATTTAAGCCAAGTTTTGAAAATGTAGTGTTTTCCATAGCAGCTATTTGACCTCTGCAGCAGTATACAAAACTGACATTAATAAATTTTCTAACACTCAGAAAGAAAAGTAAATATAATACAGCAGAAGTTCCCGAATTTGCCTGTTGAGTGTTTTCTTAAATTTTGGGATAGCTCTGCTTTTGCACTGCATTGCACAGATGCTAAAGCCAAATGTCATGGAAGTTATGTCTGTGAAAAGATACAGCTGGGAAGGGGAACACTAGCACTCAGGAACATCGCCATTAAAACAGCAATTCAGACCCAGGGTCTTGGTACCACTCTCAGGTGCTCCAAAGTGTCAGATCTATAAGTTTTGCCCTTTATTGTAAGCTGGCAGCTCTGTTCAGTTTCCCTTGCTCGGCACCATGATGTTCCAGCTGTGCTGAAGTGGAAGAAGCTGTTTCATTTCTAGTATCATCAGGGTACCTGCGAGAGTCTGTGTAGAAATACCTCTACTAATAGAGGACAGTATAAGGCTTGAATGCAAGGCTTAATAGCCCTTCCAAAATGCTTTGTATCTCTAATTATAGCCCTGACTCTTCCAGATATGCATATAAATGTCTAATCCTTTTTTAATCCTATTACCTTCCTGTCCTCCAAGAGCCTCTGTGATATGGTTTCACAGTATTTATATATCTTGTGTGAAAGAATGTTTTTTAATTGATCGTTCTTTAATTTCCACCTTTTGGCATTATTAAATGCCCTCTCACACTCAAGAAAGAGTGGAAATGCATGAATCTGTGTGCTCCAGAGCACGTATTGCATTGTATGCTTGCATACTGTCTCGTCTCATACATTTCCTGTCTTAAGGTAAACAGTCTCAAGTGTTTTCATCCAATACTTTAAAGAAATATTGTTTTACAAGTTGCCATGTATTTCTGAGTCTCCTTTTTAGGATCAAACTGAACATGACCATATCTACTTCTCGTATCAGAGAGGTGATGGAATTTAACAACAGACTCCCACAGGCAGAGCAGCTGACACAAAGCAAGTGTACTCAGAGGATACAGCCGATTCACCTCTGGCAAATTCATTTATTCATATAGCTCAGGCACCTGCACTGTCCAGATAGTCTGTGATGTAGGGGCCACAGAGATAGACAGCCAGGACATCTCCACCAGTGGTGAAGTTGATGCTTCTGGTAGGTCAGTTGAATCTTTACTAAATAGCCCCTCTGCAATCTGGATTTTATTTTGTTGTATACCAGCTTCGACAAGGAGTAAATCCAATTATTCTGATTTTTAAAATGATATTACAATAGACCTGGTCAGACAGGGAGATTAAATCTCACTGGAGACACCACGAGGTGTAGCAGGCTAGGAATATTACCCCATTCTCTTCCTTCATGATTGCCATGAAGTTATTGCCTTGTTATTTCCAGTCAATCATCTCTCTCTCTCTATTTATTCAAAATACACTGCAGACAAATCTTTCAAGACTGTCCAGGCATTTCTTTTTTATGGCAGGTTCTACATCATCAGAGTCGGTAAGTGAAAACACATGTAGTAGTAATATTGTCTTCAACAAGGAGGTGGGGATCATGACATTGTTTGAGAACAATAATTTTTCACCATATGTGTAACTAATCAAAAGTTAATGTGACAAAATTTTGCAATCTGAAGACAATTACAGACAACAATAAGAAGGTTATAGTCATCTCTTTATTCAGAATCACTCAAAATTTTTGAATTCTGACATTCACATCTGGTTTACCTAATTTAATATCGCCTTCTATAGGGTATATTTTAACGTACGAAACTGAATATCATAATACACTGGATAAAGATTCCTCAACCAAATAGATTTTTCAATTCTTTCTGAATTATTTTGGAATTTTACTCATATGCTTTGATCAGTTTGAATTTCAGTATAATTTATAAAATTAACATGAATTTAAAATTTGATTTATCGTGTTCTATCAACTAAAAAAATTGTATTATTAAGTATTAGTTAATTTCAGACATATTCAAAATATATTATTTTCTGAGTACCACTATTTTTACATGCATGTAGCAGGTGTGCATCTAAAATATTCAAATGAAAAATACAATGAAGTACAGTAGTGTTCATACCACTTTAAATTTTTGGATTCATGTGTGTGACTGAATTGGACATTCCTCCCTTTTATGTTGTATTGAATTGTACTTTAAATTATAAAATTAAATGCTCAAAGCAGAAACCTTGTCAGTTGCAATGTCACTGACTCAAATGCTGTAAAGATGAAGTAGCCCTGCCGTTATTTCCGTCGAAACCTTCGGCTATACTTCACATTTGGTGCTTTTATTTGTACCTCTATTTCTATTCTGCTAAATAAAATGTTGAAGTAACAGCATACACTGTGAAACACACACTGTAAATAGAAGCAGTGAATCAAGGCCAAGGTTGAACATACGAAACAAGTGCCACATTGTCAGAGCCTGGAAGGATGGATGGATGGATGGATGGATGGATGGATGGACGGACGGACGGACGGATGGATCTGGACATTTTGGGATGCCTATTGGGGGGAGGGGGCAGGGCACTGCCACTCCTCCAGGCCTCCAGCCCCACAGAGCCTGTCAATCATTGGCAGCCTTGCCTAATGTAGCTTCTGATTGGCCAAGCGACCACCTGGGAGGGGGGTCCACAGAGGCCCTGGGGCTTAAAAGGTGACCATGAGGCAAGTACGTGGTCTTGACCCTATCAGCCTTCTGGGGTTTGTGCTTTGTTGTCACTGGAACCCAGGAGTTCATAGATATAGGTGTGTTTTTCTCTATCTTTTCCAACTTTCTCTTTTTTTTCTAATTCTCTTTTCATGGAACATTTTAGGTCACATAGCATTGAACAGGTTTAAAGGTTTCTAGGTTAAATGGACTAAGTTAATGCTTTGCAAATTGTTTTACGTTGAATTGGATGTTGTATTAAGTCCTCCAAAGTTCCTTCATTTTCTGTATTTTGCCAGTAAAGTTTTGTGTAACTTTGACCTCTTGAGAATATGTGATTGGTATTTCTCCCATGCACTGACCCACAGTAAAGGAAACTTTGGTGAAATCCTTAGCATTTAAATGTTCTGGAGTGTTACATGCATGAATTGGCATTCTCCCCAATTTAGCAAATAAAAGCAGTAATAATTTACCAGGAACTATATGACCATGTATATCAAAACTAAATTAGTGTTGTTTTGGCATGTGGGCTATAAAACAATTCTAGAGCAAGGTGGTGGAGTCTCAGAATAACATCCTATACCAAATAGCCTCACAGAGGTTACAGGATGATTTTTTGAGTACTTTCTGGTCTTTGATAGGTTCCTGAGTCTTTTTACCTCTCAGAAACACAACTGTGAGTCATTCATATTTCTGGTTAATGTTATTTTGAATATATACAGAGGCAGTACTACTCAGAATGAGAGAATATATGCAGATATTATACCAGTACTGCAATATATTTTTCTTAGATTGGAAAGTGCTCTTTTAGCAAATGATCTAAATAATTATGCTTCATCTTGCAAAATAAAAATAGCATCTAACATTCAGTTGCTATGATTTCTTTCAAGAAAAGAAGCTGCTATGTAGAAGTAAGTGAACAAAGAGCTTTGTAGATAAGCTGATTATTCTCTCACTTAATTTTAACATGTACTTCTACCAGCCCTGAAATGAAGTTTTAAAAACCATTGGTCTGCTTATGCCTAAGTATCACTTGCAAATTATCTGAAATTGTACAGCAAAATAATCATGCACACCATAGAATGTGTTTTCTTGGAGCTTCTTGTTTTTTGAGCTTTGGCACGGAAACACTCTTTTCCAGGAATGTTTAGCACAGCCAAATAGTGTAGTTTTGGTGGGCTTGGCTGTCACTAAGCTGTGGAATCTGCAAACAACTGTGTTGCACAAGTTTCACATAGCACAGCATAATGCATAGTACGTGCACTGTAAATTCACCTAATTGTGTGTCTTGTATGTCCTATGACCCTCTAGTACCCAGTCCTTTATAGTATCCTCCTTTGAAGTCAGAAACAACTTTATTGATTCTCAGTGGTCTGCTTGGAACTGTAGAGGAAGAATGCCTTACTAATTAAATTCTCACTTCTGCTATGTCTCTATCACTAAGAACTTTGGATGCAATGTCAATTATGGGTTTTGCTTGCTAGTGCTAGCATTTTCTTTAATGGAAAACTTAATTTCTTTTGGTTTGGATACCTAAGCCATGAAGCTGACATGGTTTCCAACTGGCAGGCTTCAAAAACCTGAACTTTCAATCTCCATAATTATTTTTCTAATTTCAGATATATTTGACATATATGACTAAATTAAAGACAAAGCTTGCAACATGTTAACTTCGGTAATTCATCTATGGTGATGAAAGGCTTTGATACTAAATGACTGTTTACAAACAGAGAATTGATCCTTATTTTATACCAAAGAGAACCATTTGGCTACCAATTAAAATTACAAGATAGGTGGAACTTGAAATTTC
This sequence comes from Mohoua ochrocephala, assembly GCA_013398855.1. Classification (NCBI taxonomy): domain Eukaryota; kingdom Metazoa; phylum Chordata; class Aves; order Passeriformes; family Acanthizidae; genus Mohoua; species Mohoua ochrocephala. The sequence goes on from VZTA01011846.1 coordinate 19,155, forward strand.
AAAAATCCTTGTTTAATGCTATTCATTAAGAGGTATTCTTCCTTTTTTAAAAATCGAGTTTTATTTGTGATTGGACTGATTCTACTTCCAAGAATCCTTTGAGAGAATTTTCCCCTGGGTCATCTGAAATTCAGTACAAGGCACTCAAAATTTAAGGGGCATTTTTAAAAGTATTCTTGTTTTCTCTGCACTAACAAAAAGTTGTGCTCAGGAAGATCTAAAACAAAGGGATAGCTTAAAAATATTCTCAGGCATGAGAGATGGAACTAAATGCACTTAAAAAGAAATGAATCACAGAGAAAAACTCCTGCCTACATTTCTCAACATAGGAAAGCAACTTTGATTCAATTCCTATTCTACAAGCTGGCATAGCTATGACCTTGACCTCTTTATCTGAAGCTTTAACAAGTGAATGAATCTAGAGTGGATGTGGCTTTCTGCTGGCCCAGTAAATTAGACATAACCTCCAAAAATATATTCAGGCACATATTTAGATAGATGCAGAAACAGACAGATGGCTGTAACATAGCCTATGATCAAAAAGCACAAATGAAACAGCTTCAAAAAAAAAAAAATTAACCACTTTCTTCTTCATCCTTATTCCTAGCCAATTCTTATTACATACCTTCTATATTCCACAGTCTTCAAATATGATTGCAATCTATTAATAATTACTTGATTCCTAATTCTTATGCCTCTTCTGGCATTAGCAATATCCTGAAAAATAGAGACAGAATTGTGGCCTGGCAACAAAGACAATCTTTAACAAGAAAATATTTTAATTTTTTAAACCATGACTTCTTCAAATGAGAGATCTTTATTCACAGCTCAAGACATTCTATGTTAGCGTGTGTAATTTTTACTCAAAACACTCCTATATATTTGCATGACAATCTTCTGGCTCTTACACCATGAAAAAGGACCATCACATCAGCATTTAGTCACTGTGTTTTGTCTTCATTTATACATTTCACCTTTAAATGCTTATTTGACAGCCTACTTGAATTCAAATATACCTGAAGTTGGGGAAAATAGTGTGCCATATAACTCAAGACAACCATGATTTCTGCACGATTTATATCAGCAGACTGACATAATTTATGTTCCAAGTTTAACCCAGAGTCAAAAACCAGCATGTATGAGTCACACACTATTTGCCTGCGTGTGATAATCCTCAATGCAGAAGACATGATCCCAGGAGGAGTTTTCTCTTTTGATGTTGCTTTCTGACCCCATAGAGTGTGTGAAACTAAATCCTTTATAAAATACGGTGACTCTGTACAGAATCCTGAGTGTATTTTATGTGTGTCCAGTTGGTGTTTGACAAGCAGGCTATATTTCCCTCCCTGTTTAAAAACTGTTGAAAGAGCTTATGCAAAGCAAATGGCATTGGAGGGGAGCATATAATCCTGTCAGAGGCTGTGTGTACATCTTAAGAAAGAAGGCTTTCTGGCAAAACTCCGTGTTCCACTGTCCACTGTTCATTCTGCAAAGCTCCAAAGGGACACTCCTGGTAGAGAAGTGTTTGCAAGAAGCCAACTCAAGGTACAGGAATGGATGGCTACCACAGATACTGCATTCTAAGTTCATTGTTCTGGTGATGCGGGAACCTGTTGGTATGTGAGGGTTTCCCAAACCATCTCTCCTTGTGCCCCTGTCTTGTACGTGTTCCTGTCAATGGTTGTAGCAGTGTTTAAATGAGAGGATGGTCAACATTCAATATGATTTTTTAAGCAATATCTTCATTGCAGATACTTTTAGTGATTTTTTTTTTTCATCTCTCTTTTGTCCTAATTGTGAAACACTTGATCTAGAAGAGAGGGATGACAACTAATTCAAAGTGAGCTTGTATTTTTACCTCAATTATGGTGCACTTTTAATCATTATGTGTATGTTGACAAGTAACAAAAGCCCAAGCCAGTGTTGAACTTGTGGAATTATTTTTCAACGGCTCTAAAGCTTTGGAGACAGGATACCTAGTGGGGGCAGGACATAGGGTCTGTATTCTGCTTATAGTGCACAGGCTCAGCCAGCTCAAGGAGCAAGGGAGATGGGGATTAATAAAGTGCATAAGGAATCAGAGGAGAAAGATAATTCATGTGCCTATAGACTTTTAGTATAGTCTGTTCCTGTTAAAAAAAGAAGCAGCTGGTTTTTTTCTTTTTTTCTTTTTTTTCTGTTCTTTGCCCCAGATGTGTATGTGAAAATCATAGTGTAGTTACTGTCACTGGCATCACTCTTCTGTAAGTTCATCAGACCCAAAAGCACATTAACATTTCAGTATGCATCATTCAGATTAGATCTGCAGAATTATTTTTTAATGTGAACTAACTGATATATCACCTTGTAGTTTTGAAACCTCCAAACTTGCAGGTTGTTGTCACACCCTGACCATTTACTGTTCTTTCATTTTGCACTGTGAGCTGTGCTCACTTAAGTGCTGCCAAGGTTCTTTAAAGCTTTGAATGAAACTCTTTATAAAACAAACAAAAAATTCATTACCAGAAGCCACCAAACACTGCAGGCTGGACAAACAGCCAACCTGGAAACCTGAAGCAGTTTTACCAGCCTGAGGAGTGGCTCTTGCAAAGGTGCTGTTCAGCATCTCTGCATGCTACAACATCTACTTTTGGAAGTTGTACATCAACACAGTGGCTAATTAAAGTACAGCATCAATCCTGTGTGTTTCAGAAGGGATTTGTAAATCCAACACTGTCAGCCCACTCAAGGTCTGAATTCATTTATTATAATGATCTTTCAAGTTTTGTTGCCTGAGTCAGCTGCCTTGGCCCATCCAAGCTGCTGCTCAGTGCAGCTCTGGCTTAGAGGCACTTGCTACTGAAAGGCTCAGCAGCAGTTGCTCTTATCGCAGTGTGCCCTAGCAGTAGTCACCCACTGCAGTCACTCTGCTGAAAATTGAAGAGAGGAGCACTGTGATAGGAAAGTCAGAATAAATTTTATACATATTTAAAGCTGAAATTAGAAACCGTCACATATATATGCAGAAGTGTAAGATATTGACTAAGTAGATTAATATTGGAAAGCGCCTTATAAAAGAAATCTTTGACAACTTATGTCGAGATGCTGTAGAAACCCACAGGGGTTAAAATCTTTTGTAAATTATTATTTAATAAGAAGGCTGTAGCCTTTCTGAGGCAAGAACTCCCTCCTCAGAAACGCATTCAGTCTCCACAACACCAGCCTTGTACTACACAACATTGTGTTGGTAATGGCTGGTATCAGGTGCTTTTTAGCTGTGGGAATCACTGAGTGGCCACTGGTCTCCACTACATTTATAAACATAAATTTCACAGTCAGTACCAGACTGTGTATGGATTCAACCTTTCCCCTACTGTTTATTTAAATGCAGGTGCTTTTCTGATTTCTCTTGCAGCACTGTTGCCTAGTTTAGCTTTCAAACCCCTCGATATTGCCATAATATCATCTTACCACTGACCCTGCAGAAAATGAGGCAGTCAAGCTTTGTCTTCAGAGAGGTAACAAGGTACACCCAAAGCAGGTTGGAAAATGGGACTCCTCTGATGCCCACACATTTTGGGAACAGAACGCCAGCCTCAGCTGTAGAGACAAAACTGTACAAGACTCCAGCACCAACCTGAAGATCAACAGCAGTTAGAACTAGGGAAAGTCAATGCCATTTAAACTTACTGCATACACGTCTCTCTGGTCTGTCATCGTGCAAAACCAAATTGCAGTGGACTGAAATAGGATAAAGATCAAAATCCCACTTGCTGTACACACAGCACTAGCCTCCTTGAAGGTGGTAGGACTAATGGAGTGAGTAAGGTGAGCAGAATGTAGCAGAAATATTTTGCTTTGAGTTACTTCCAAATACCACGTCATTAAAGTGGAATTTCACACCTCACTTACTAACACTGTAGCCAAGAAACAAGAAATACATTTGCCTTCAGCAGACTCAGTTTTCTCAATTTCTGGTTCAGATCAATCTCCCCTAGAACAATATTTATTGAGGCTGTAGAGATGAAGAAATGTCTTATCCAGTCCAGATGCATGAATTTGAAGACGTCCTTAATACCCCAATCAAGCTGTGTCTTCACAAAGAAAACTGTGCTATTTATGATGGAATACATGCAGAATTTAAAGAACCTAGAGATTTGCATGAGGAGGTGAAATGTAGTAACACCTCTTTTAATTCTTGAATGATGGGTTGTATGCACAACAGATGTCATTTCTGCGAAAACTTGTTCAAAGGAGCATTGTGCAACTGGTCACCATTTGATTGCCTCTAACTATCACTCTAGTGACTCGGCAAAAGGGCTGTGAAGCAACTCAAGCATGTATACACCGTAAGTATTAATGTAACCAAACCTTCCCTCTGCAACACACACAAAAAATAAGTGGTTTTAGCATATCATTTTAATAGCAAATTATCGATTACATTTGGGTTTGGGACTTGTTAGGTAGGACACTGACATGCCCACACTCTCACATTTTCTTCTATACATTTCTTTAAGATGTCACAAAAAGATGATGTGTACGTCAGAAAATGGTTTTATTCTCATCCTCCAGAGATAAAAGAATTAAACCTTCCTCTAAGCACCAATGAAATCGGAACATGTAGGAAGAAGGATCCATTTACTAATAGTGTATTTTCCGTGTCAAAAGTTGGGCTAAAAAAAAGATGTATGTATGGGTATATTCAGCTGCACAAACCTTTGCAGATTTTTGTTACTCTGTGGTACATTGAAATATTAAGAGAAATTGTCTCTGTCATTATTTCCTGTTAAAATACTGTAAGGATGCTCATTCTCCTAGTATTTTAGTGAAAAACAAAAGAGTCTCCTCCTAGAAAGGAGAACAATTCTGTTTATCCTAAGGGAATCATGCGTAATAACATTTCTTCTGGGAGACTTTGTAGAAAGGATTTCGCCATTGAGCAGTCATAGAGGGGTGGAGAGAAGTCTGAGTACCATGTTTTATGTCACTTGCTACATTTTTTTTTTTTACTGTAAAGCAGCTATTACATGGCACAGAGATATACAGACATATATAGAGGTCTCTAGGTCACTTCCTGACACTCCTGCCTTTTTTGAAATTGTTTTGATAAAAAAATCTTTATTCCTACCAGCAATTTTTGCAATTTTAAGTATTTGAGAGGGAGCACGAGAGTTTCATGTTACCAGTTTCATCTACAGATCAGGTACAATATTAGAAGCATCCTTACAATATTTTAATATTGACCTGGAACACATATTTTTATGCGAGGTTTGTCTTGCTGTAATACTTTTGCCTCTTTTTGAATACTTATGTAAAAATGTGAGGGTTTTAAAGTCCTCTGCTGATTCCATGAATACTACTGGTCCCTGGAACCAGTAGCATTCAGCAACATTTTTGATAAGTGGCAGTTTCGAACACTGAATTTGTGATACAATTCTGGGATGAAAGCAACCTCTACTGCCCAAGTTAACATAAAAATTTGACTGATAGCACTCACTAATAAGTAGATTGTCTGGAAGTAGATTATGTCATGTCTGTCTTTCCTCTTCCTGTTTGCTGTCAACTGTAATACGCTGAATCACAAGGTTAGTGGGAATTTTTAAGACTGCTTTGAGCTTTTTGTAGTTTTTTACCATATTTATGCTAATATTTTTTCTTTAATTGTCTGTAAATTATTATTCTTGGCAAGGCTGCACTTTTCAAACATGAATATTTACCATCCACATGGGCTTTGCTTCCTCCTTATCTGTGCTGGCTTGTTGATACATCCTACTCTGGCAGCTCTTTTCCTTTCCATGTATTGTACACAAACCACCTTCTCCTCGCTAACCATATCCTCACCTTCACAGCTCAATTCTCTCTCACTTTTTCTGTGTAACAAGCAATTTCCTCTCACATTTCCTCCCACCGAAGATGTTTTTGGTCCCATTTCCAAATAAATCTCTGGCATTAAATAATGCCCATGTCTGTCTCTCCAATGGGCAGGCTTCTATATGTGTTTCATCTGCGCAGCAATCTGAGGGCAGGTCTGCCTCAGTAAATCATATTCATTGATTGGTTGCCATTCCTGCCTTCCCAGGGCAGTGCAACCAGGGCTGGTTGTGCTCATCCCTTCCAGCAAAAGTCTCTCCTGCTCATGTTTTCAAATCAATTGCAAGAAGTCTGTTGTAGTATAAAATGAAACCAGGGCTTCTGTGTTTTTATTGAAAGTGAAAAGGCTATTAAGCTGGGGAGGGAAGTGCTGAGTAAGCTATACTTACACTGCTAAAATACATTTCTCAATTCATTAAATGGTAAATGTATTATCCAATCACCTTCATATCCTTAACAAAGTTACAGGTCACTTGGAAATAAGTTCAGCTATTCCGTACAAAACCAGGAAAGATCTCTGAAGTGGAGGATTCTTCATAGAGAGAACTAAGGGATATTGTCTTTGAAAGTGTATAGCTTTGAAAGAAATTGTGTTTGCTCTGCTTTGTATTGTTTTAAGCAGTTCTATTTTGGCTAAAATTTGAATGGCCAAAAGGAATTAAAACGTCCTAAAAAAGAATAAAAGAAAGTAATTATTTTATGATTTCTAGTCGTGACTCTTTTGTTTAAACTACTATCTCACTGAAAGCCTTTAGCTCCTTCTCTATTAATTTAAATCTGTTAATTTACTTAATACTTAGTGAAAGTAACTAGGTAAATAAGCAAATTTAAAAAGCAAGGATCTTACAAAATGCACTTTTAACTTGACTGAGATGCTTACGGCGTTAAGCTATTTTGATCCTCACTTTCAGAATGCCAACAACTGAAGGTCCGAGTATATCAGATTATCAGAACAAATTATCACCAAGTAGATTTTCCTGTGAACTTCAAATGCAGCAATCACTAAATCACAACTATGTATGTGTTCAGGATAAAATGCAGGCTAATTTGAGTTGTTACTTCCACAGCGAAGAAAGGGAATTCTTCACTCTCCAATTTACTGTTGGGTAAGAATGGAGCTCCAGTAGGACCCCACCATGGATCCAGCTTGTACGCAGCAGCTATTGTGGAATACGTTGCTCCTAAATTGAAGTGTTTCTGAGCAATAACAGCATTTGAACGGTATGAAGAATTTATAAAGAAATATACTGGTTTTAAAAAGAAATCTTCATTAGGGCTTTGAGTCAGCTTCTATTATGCTAAAGGACAGAGTATTTTATGAGAAGAGTTTTTGTACTTCCAACATATGGCCAGTAGGCTCTACCCTCTATGTAGTTAGGCACTGAATTAATTACAATTTCCTGGAATGAGTCTTAGTCCCCAAATATCTTCAGAAGACGTCCGTTTTAACTGAAACAACAAGTTTCAGACATCCCAATTAACAAGAGACCTCAGGTTAAAACTCATTTATCAAATCTTACAATGTTTAAATCTAAGTTGGAAACAACTCATTTCCATAGATAAAGGAGAAGCAAAAGTCGGGGGGCTAGCTTTGATCCCAGGCTAACTCTGATGACTTGCACCGTTGTAAAACCAGTGCAGCAGCAGGGTGCACCAGAGTATGAGCGCGTATTTCAGTCAAACTTCATTTTAATTGAGAGAAGAGAAATGACACATCAGAATGACAAGTATTCTGATGAGTGATGAGTTCTTGTTTTACTACCTGTTCATTCACAAATAACACGGATTACCTTTTTTAAATTGTCTTTTCTTCCCCTAGTTTTGAAGAGATCCTTCCCATGCATGAACACGGACAATATTCTGAGAACCTTAAAACTCACTCTTTAGGTGGGCCAGGTTCGGACCCGTACATTTTCCCTAATGAAGCATCTGAGACTTTGCCAGGTCTAATGGCTAGCAACTCGACTAAGCAGAAGTTGACAAGGTTTGTGCGGGCCAGCTGATATATTCATGATGGGTCAGGGTTTAAATCTCAAACTAGAAAATAGCTCTGGTACCATTGTAAAATTTTTTTTTTCATCATTTTTCTGGCCCGAGAATTGCACTGAGGACCCTTTATATCTGGATTTCACATTATTTTTCAAATTCTCCCTGCAGACACAGATTTGCAGTCTTCAACACATTCACATGGCTTCAGTGAATCTGATTTCACAAAAACTGCAAAATCTGTCCTCTTCTGCCTACCATGTCCTATTATTTCTAGGTAGGTTTTGGTCTCTTTTGTTTTTGTTCATAAGCAGAGTTCCGTAAAACAAATTATTTAGCATTCCAAATACTAGAATCACTGTTAAGCACTGCCTTCACTTTCAAAACATGTTTTCTTGGATGCTTAGGTGTTTATGTCGGCATATTCAGGGGGATCTAAGATAACACTCTTCCTAAACTACTGATTGAGAGGCAGCGATTTGCTTATACCTGTCGAAGCCTCCTGATTATAAGCATTACTTCATGTAAGACTAATTAAAATGAGACAGTTCTGTGAAGTTATTTTCCACCTCTATTTTCTAATTGCACGCAGGTCTAATGTTCTGGCAGCTGTACAGAGCTCTCTGAAAAATACTGCCCTTGCTTTTGTCTTATACTTCCTAGGACTTGATGAGCTCCCTTAAAGCATACTGGTCTTTATGTCCAGCTAAAAAGTGTTTGCGTCTCTTCAGCTATATTTCATCTGTAAAATTCTGCATGTCATCCTTTATTTGGAGAGACTTCACCTTTATTCCTTGTGTATTTGATCCCCTATCTTGTAAAGTTTGTCATGTTCTGTAAGTTGTTGGTGAGGAGTGGGAAGTGGGAAGGAGACACCTTGTTCAAAATCAGAGACAAGTCATTTAAAGCCCCTTCTATCATTTCTATCTTATTTCTTCACCTGAGGTACCACACACTCTTTAAGCAAATACTGATTTCTGCCTCCTCCAAATTCCTCAGCACGTCATTACTTCCCACCACTCGCTCTCCCCCCAGACATCCTTGCACCTATCTCCCTGTGCAATACTCAGGTTTCAATGGACTTAGAGACAGCATGGTGTAAGTGATTCAGAAGGACCATACTGACTCAAGCGCTGTGCTGTTTCTTTCCCAAGAGCTGTCAGACTCCTACAGGAAGAGTCTAGCAGGGCAAGGAGGGACATCCTCACACAGACACAGGATGTAGACTCCAGAATCATCTGGGCAACACTGAGACCTGCACATTTCAACCTTCAATTATCAGGTCGATTCCCAATTTGGTAAAATTCCTATCTGTTTTTTGTTACATCTTTGTCATTATACTCTGTGTCAATGAGTTCCACAGTTTTGTGCTAAAGATAAATACAGTAAAATTCAGATGGTTGAGTAGTTTCCTTTTAACGGTTAGTTTAACTATCCTTCCTTTCTCTTCCTGCACAATTAATTTGAAAACTTTCACAGTAACATTTTAAAAAATAGAATTCCAAAGCATTATCACCACCTTTCTATATGTAATCTAAACATATCCCCTTCAATGTACAAATTACATGGAAAAAACTCTTTCTTAATGTTAAATATTTAGGAAAAAATATTTTAAATTTTTTGAGCAATTGGAAAAGGTAAAAATCCAAATATAATAATGCAATGTTTTGGAGGACCCATCTGTTTCCCTGTACTTCTGATTGAAGTGTCTGATTCAGATGTTGTTATCCCTGTGGTTGAGAGAAGTTGTAACACTGGTTGTATGGAAATACCTGGCTGTGTGGCAATCCTACACACTTCAAGCAGTTCCACATGTAAGGTCCAAGTTCCCGTGACACCAACACAAACCAACAGCTTCCAAGAGTTAGTCTAAAAATGAAAGGCTTATGTAGGAGCCAAACAGTGATGCATAGGAAACAATGAAAAAGTAACTCCTTTTATTACATTTTTAACTCTGATATCTGCCATACCTCCTGCTCTCAACAATTGGAATGCATCCATTATACTGAAAAGGACAGAAGAGAACACTGCCTGATGACTTTAAGAATGCGTGAGAACAGAAAATAGGTGAAATTGCCTTCTAAGTCCCCGATAGTGACAAGATGGCCAAAGCTGCATAAAGCCACAAAACAGAAAATTTATCTTGGGTGTAGTTTCTACAGAATTCTAGGCTTAATATCTACACAATTCTAGGTTTCAGCCACGTCCTATTATATGCCAATTTTCTTGGCTTTTAGGAATTCTTTTTTATGTTGTTGTAGATACCTTTAAAAGGTTTCTGCCTTTTTTGATCTGTTCATCTTTGTGCAGTGCCAAACTGTCAGAAGTTTTGCACAAGGACAGGAATTTCTCTGTTTTCTCTAAGGAGCCTCCATTGCAGTTCCACTGATAGGACACTTCTTTACATTAAGGAATTGACTGCCTCCACACCATTTATTCATGTATATGTGTTTATACTGTTTGGTCATCCTCTGATTCTGGATCTTTGTGCTTCATAAAGTCAATGAGAATTTTGACATTGACTCCAGGGAGAACAAGATCAAGTTTTAGTTCCATTTTCCCTCTAATCTATTTGATCTTTTCAGTCTCCTCTCACACTGTCACATCAAATCTTCCTAAACTTCCCATTACTTTCATCACAGCCTTGTTGCAATTAGCTATGATTAGAAGTAAAAAAATCCTCATTTATATCTTATGGGAGTTCAGTAATCCAATCTCAACTGGTTTTTTTGGAACTAGTATCACTTTGCTTTTATTTTTTATCTCTGTCTGAACCCCTTTACAAGATATTCTGGGCTTTCATTATCATAATTTTAAATAAGAAAAAGTCAGACACAGAAGAGTTACATGATTGATCCAAAGTTTCTCTGCAAGTCAGCAAATCAAATTGAAACAAATTCACTGTATCACATTTTCTCTACTGTTTTAGAAACAGGATGGTTTCTTGCATATTTACACTCCCGCTTTATGGATAAAATTCACAAGTAACACACATAGCTAAATCAACTAAGTTAATTTACAATGATGTATTAATTAAACTGACCTCTGAGAATGGACTCCTTTTCCTGCCACCAAATACATAAGTTTTCCCTTGTGGCAGCAAGGAATTGTGACAGAAGAAAACTGTCCTCTAACTTTAGTTTACATACAAATATAAAGGATTGTATTGCAATTTTCTGTGCACAAAGCTTTTGTCTTTTGACTGAATGCGTGTTTTCCACCTTGAAATTTAGAAAATGTATATAATGTTGACTTGGGGCAGGATGTAATGAAGTGCTTGAATTGTAGTGGAATCATTTTCCTTATCACTAGCTACAGAGTCAGTCAATTAATTGGCTACCAGCAGGTCCTATCATGCTAAATCCCTGTGTATTAATGGATTTGGAGTAAAGGGCCAGGAACCACAGAAATTCAGAAAGAATGTCTTTTTTCCTACGTCCTCAGTGATTAGTGTGGATTTAGCACCTAGGAAAATATCCTGAGCTTTACACCAGTTTGTCTCAAAGGGTAGCATGGCACAAAATACGGGCAGCAAAAATTTCTTGGCTATTTTGAATGGAATATTATTTACAGAAGAATTATGCAGCTTATTGAAAGTTTTTTTTCTCTAGTTTTGCTCTCAAATAGAGCCAATACAGCAAAAGATGTAATAAGCAGCATCTTCTTGGCAGTTCTGCCTATGGTTCTATTCATGATGACAAACACCACCTAATAAATCTGTGGATGNGGCACTGAATTGGGTACCAGTGCTGGCAGCAGCCATGGGATGCAACGAGTGAGAGCACAAAGCACAAGCCCTGGGAAATGGGACTATGTGGTATATGATAAATCCACTGCATGTAAGAATTTAAAAATATGCATGTAACTATGTATTTTTTGAATCAAAGCCCAGTTGTTCAGTATGATCCAGTATTAGAGCACGTCACAGATTCATTGGCTTGGCCTCCACCCAGCACCTGAGGCAGCAACGTTTGAGCACTGTAACAGGTAATCATTGACTT
>VZTA01011850.1:6965-19117 GCA_013398855.1 Mohoua ochrocephala
CTGAATTATTCACAGAAGGAGGCAACAAAGCAAGCCAGCTGGTGCAGACAAACATCCTCTCATGGCAGGAGAAAAAAACCATCAATCCCTATTAGGACCAGAACAGTTCAGCGCTTGCACACTCGAGAAGCCCCAGCATGGGTCCCTGCGGTAGCTAAACTTATTTACAATTTATTTCCAGTTGCAACACTACTTATTAAGTGTATTTTCTGGTGAACTGGAGCTCTCCCTGAACAGCAAGAACAAAATGTTGGCAACAAAATGTTGAGCAGGGAGGTTGGACCACATGACCCACTGTGGTCCCTTCCAACCTGGCCATTCTATGATTCTGTGGTTTCCGCCAACTGCACCTTTTTCCTCGTTTATCTGGTTAAAAAGAGACAAAGGAAAGCCAGATTTGGCGTCTGCAGTCTCAGATGCTCAAGCCCCCAGCCAGCACCTGTTTGAGATTGAATGTAACATGCTGGTCGCAGGATGCTGCCAAGGCAGGGGCTCACCAGCAGTATTTTCTATGAAGTAAGGTTTGTTAAAACCTTCTTTGTTAAATGCATCTTTATCACAACGAAGTACTGAACACAAGAGTAATTTTTAAATCGGCTGCTTAAGAACAAAGCTTGTTAGGGAGAAAAGGTGAACCAACTCCAGTACAAACCAAACATGTTTCCAGAATGTCCCAGGCAGTGATACCCATACTCAAAGGCCTGAAAAATACTCTTTTGCAGTAAAATATCCTTAGTTACCAACATTAATGATGATCTGGAAGAGACAGGTTGGCAGTACCTTAATTCACTTATTCTTCCTTACCATTTCTGCCTAATCTTTTCAATTGCTGTTTCCCGAAATATGCATACGGATATGGATTCTGTCCTGCATCTTTTGATCCTGTATCCATGTATTTGATGGCATTGCCTCTAAATGTCCTTACCAAGCTATTTAGTTATTTACCTCTACTAATCCTACTGTAAGATAAAAAGTATTTGATTGTCAATTGCATGAGAAATATAAAGTGCCTTTAACTGGACCAAACCTGAGAAATCTACTAAAAATTCCTGCATTTGGGAGGTGGTCACATTTATAGAATCAGAGAATGGCTTGGATAGAAGGGACTTTAGAGCTCATCTAGTTTCAATGCCCTTCTATGGTCAGGCACACCTTCCACTAAACCAGGTAATTAATTATAATTTATAGTTATTATATAATGAGTGTTATAATACCCACTATTATCAAAGTATTCTAGTTTACAATTATGATTATATAATTAATATAATTTATAATTCCCTTGTTAAGGTCATATCATTAAATTGCTTTTCAATTCATTCATAGTGACTTCTAATCTTTCCAGATTCTTACTATCACATCACTAATTCCAACACCTCTCTCTTTTTTCCCAGGACTCTCCCATGGGAGTTACTCACAGAAGATTTTGGTCCATACAAAAAAGCTGGATTTTCAAGTCTTCCCTAGTCACACAGACCTACGTCCTCCCGTCCTAGGATATGCTCATCTATTTCATGCCAAATTACACCTCGGGTTTTTTGGTGGCCAATTTCTTACTTTTTGAGTCCGGGAAACAGACAGGAGACAGAAAAATACCAATAAATTATTCAGAAAATCTGTACTAGAACAACCATGAATGTCAGACAGGCAATTCACTTCAGAGGTTTTCCTTTTCTTTCTCTCATGTGCGATCTCTCCATGTCCACGCCACAGAGATTCATCAAGGGCTCACCTCAAATCTGGTGTGCAGTTATGGTGCTGTCATTAATCCCAGTGCTATTGAAAGGTCACTTAAATGTGCTGAAAACTCTGTCCATCATGAGGGTGGCTGAGAAGGGGTGCAGCAGCAGAACTGTGAGAAACACGGGCAGGGAGGCAAAGGGTGCGGATGCATGAGGCGGGATCGCAATGGGAAGAGAGGAACCTGCTCCCTTTTGGATGCCCCAAAAACAACTGCTGAGGACACATTCTGCACCAGGCCCCTCAAAAACCCACAACACAACAAAGCTTCAATTAAACAAAAAGTTTCAACAACACCTAGTTTCAAGGAAGCAACAAAACACCAAAGTTCCTCCACTTGACACCACACAGTTCTGCTTTCCTCAAGCTCTTCCATTACAAGCAGCTTTTTCCACCACAGCTCCTTAACACTGAGCACTATTAAGTAATTACTAATCACTTAATCACTTGGAATTTCTTCATTAAAATAAAAAGATTGCAAGCGATTCCCTTAAAACAATATTCATCTATGAACTTTGGAAAGTTCACATATTTGATGCCTTAACAGTGAAGCCCAGTACAAAAAAGCCACCAATGCAATGCTACCCAGTACTAACACACCGCTCTGAGTGTCCAGAATGAAAGCTTAGACAAACTATTACACTTACAAAGACAAATACAGGAGTACAAAAATACCAGATTTAAGTTTATCCATTCAGTCCAACAAAGATCCTTGCATGCAAGTACTGGGAAAATCTACATGACTACACTTATTTTTCAACAAGACCTGTTACTCATCCAGTACACTGAAGAGACATTGTTCAATGTATCTGTTTTGGTTTTTAATTCTTTTGCCAAGAGAGAAGAGGCTTCAGAATGCAGGAGCTCATGAACAGGAAGGTCATGGATGAAGGCACAGATGGGCGGTACTTGTGAAGGTGAAGTCACCACCTGTTTCAACTTTTTCATCCTAAATCAGAAAATCCATACTTGTTTATGCTCAACACAGTCTTATTCAGACATGTCACCGAATGAAAAGTCACCTAATCCTAAATTCAGATTTAGTCTGAGTGTGGACTTATTTCGAATTACCTCCAAGATCACCAGCAGCACCTTTTGCTGGTGTTGAAACCTGATGAAGCAGCAACAACCTGTTGGATGCTTGGGACTGGATGCAGGACAGAAAGCAGGACCACCCAAGAACTTCAAAACCAAATCAAGCCAAAAAAACCCCCAAAAAACCCAAACCCAAGAAGAGATGCTACTATTCGCATGGAAGTCAGTACCTTCAAAGATCTGCTTTCACCCTGCATAAAACTGCATTAAAATAGTTTCAAGATATATGCAGAATCAAGCAAGCTACCGATAAGTTGGTTTTTACTCGATCTCTTGCATTTAAACTGAGGCAATTGGAATGAATATAAAAGTCTCCACACAAGAAACTCATTAGCAATGAAACTGTCTTGAGTTCAAAGCAATAGGTTTTGACACTTGTCTCCAAAAGCCTCAGCACCACCGACATTATCCTTCCAAATGCTGTGCTACAGAACCACTTTCTTAGACGATTGAAAGGTTTTGTTAAAAAGCAGCACACTAAACTGCAGTGGTTTATTATTCATTATTTAAAAATTAATTAAACATTAAGATGGCCAGAGCCACTTCAGCAAATCTGTGAGTTTCAAAGGATTATGCTAAAGGACTGCTTGCTTTTTCCATCTCTTATAGCAGTGACTGTATCAATTACCAAGACTTATTTCTCCAATAAATGGAATATACCAGCATTTTTTTAAATTGGCACCCCAAATCATGTTTAAATTGTTTGAATAATTGGTTTAAACATTCCTGAGACAAAGCCGTTCCTGTTCAGGCACCTACACTACTTTAGATTGGCATAAAGAACTCCCTACATTGCTAACACGGAAAATGCAGATACTCTTGAGAGTTAAGGATTTCAAACAGCCATAATCAGTCCCTTCATTTTAACTGATGATCAGAAGACACTTTAATGGCCTTGCTGCATTTCATAAACAGCTGTGAATTTTAAATCAATTAAATTCCTGTTAATCTAATATGTAGAAGCGGCTGATGTGACCTGCACAAATGCAGTTTCACTTCCTCTGCCCATTCATCTAGACTAGGCTTCTCAAGTTCCCCAGTCCTTCTCTCTCCAGTCTTAATCGATTAAGACCAGAAAAAAAAAAAAAAATTCACTTCTCTACCATGACTTTTATTAATTCATGACCATTTTGATTTTTATTTCTGGAAGAATTAAGACTCTTCAGCTGTCTGGTAAGAGAGCTCTAAACTCATCAATTTTTATATATTTATTTTTTTATATACATATATATACACACACACACATCTGTAAGTATTTGAACAATATTTTGCTTTTGGAAATGCAATTCCTTTCCCAAGAAAACTGTCTTGGCATACCATTATTAACAGCTCTATTTTTCAGCCAAAATTCTGCAATTTTAGACTTTCCGATACCTCCAAATTGCAGAGCTTTTCTGATTTTTATATGTGTTTTCTTAGGATGTGCCTTGGTCTTATGAAAACCACTGAATCCAGTAATCCTATATTCTCTACAGCTGCATGGCTAAATCCTTCAGTGCTTCAGAAATTAGACATTCCCCAGAAGTTTAGCTTCTCTCAGGAACAAAGGCATTCTAGTTTTCCTTAATTATCTTGTCAACTTTTCCAGTGTGTATGACTTAACCCATAAACCATGGGTTTAAAACACTCTAAACCTGACACAAGTGGATAATAATTTCAAATTCTTATATATTTCTATTAGATGCTCAAGTGCTCTTTCAACAGCTTGACTGATTTATTCATACATTTAGAAAGTCATTTTAGCTCCCGAATTCTGAAAGATACTTAAAGAATTTAAAATTTGAAAGCTTTTACATTTGCTATGGTTCCCTCTCCCCAAGATTCTAGAAAGCACCCAGAAGAATAAGACTGAAATCAAGAAATTCTCAAGAAATCTCAAGAAATTCTACTCATGTCAGCCTAATGTAACATCCCTAAAAAATTCTGCAAGTCACTGCAGTTGGGAAAGAAAAGAGAAAAAGTAATTTCAAAGTCAATAATTCCGCATGCAGATTTTCCTTAAGATCCTGTTGCTACTCTCTCTGTTGTGAGTAAAAAAATACTCACTACCAAAGCCATCAGTAAAGGCCCTTCCTGCAGAAGCTGGAAATCAGCAATGTTATTAACATGGTGTCAAGATCCAGTAAGATCTACTGAAAAACCAAAAGAAGGTTAAAGGCAGCAAAGCAACATTCTTCTGTCAAACTGCAGATTCTATGTTTATTTCTATGTTTATGCCTCGCTTTCAACAGCCCTTAGTCAAGGACTTGCTGCTCAGAATCTCTGCTAATAAACTCATGTATTCAAGACTCTCCAGAAGTGCCACGTGAAAGCCCAGACATCAGAAACTTTCTTGAAACACCTAAAGAAACCTGAAGATGAGTCTCAAAGGCATAACACCAATTCCTATAAAGTTGGCAACTGAATTTCTTTTAAACCTAAGTTTTCCTTAGTCTCGAAATGCAACCCACTGGCATTTACCATGAAACACCAATGGTTTAATTCCACTGAATACGTATTAGTTCACTGTTATTAAAAATGTCTACAAATTGACAAACCTGCAAAAGTTACTACACTATCACCAGGTTTATCATCTGAAGGTAGTATGTCACCATGATTTTTTGGGGGTTTGGGTAGGGGGGATGGGGTGGGGCAGGTTACCTCCTCTGGTCACAATGTAAAAGCATTGTGCTTACAGAAATATCTCTATTTAAATTAATCTGAACCATGTTTTGCTAAAGACACTTTTACTAATTACAAAACAACAACATTAACTTCAAGTGAACTGTCATACCATCCTTCTAGCCCAAAATTAGGCAATGTCCTTTACACAGCATCAGGTAACAATTTTACTGGAGTCATTCTCCCAAATACAACATCCACTGATGAAGGCCACAAAGTTCTCAAGTTTTGCAGCTCATGGCTTCCCTTGTAAAAGGGCATTGAGAACCTATTTCATGTGATGAACACAATTTTCATAACATCAGTACTGCATGAGTCATCAATCCATCCCACAGTCCTCTTCAATCACCCCAGGGAATTACCTCATACCGATTCAGAATCTCTCTTTATTTTGCAGTGTCAAAACATTGCTTGTTTGAACACAGCAAGGCTACCTCTTGTCATGAGTCAGTTTATTGGGCTTCCCAAACTGCACCAGCTGCACCAACACGTGACTGAAGCCCCGCGGAGTACAGCTCCAAGTTAAGCATAAAGTGTCTATCATTTCACTTCACTACTTACAAATATTCACTAAAGAAAGGAAAATCCTCCACAAAACCTCGTGGGTTGCTATTAGCGCTCAATACTTTGGACAGAAATGCATAAAACCAAGAAAAGGCCCTTTTCACAGTGAAGAAAATTCTACCTGTTTGTAGCACAATAGTGGCTAAAAGGGCCTAGCCCAAAAAGGGTACCCAATAAATAACCCAAATGGACGGTACAAGCAGCCCCGATGCTAGAGCTTGCCCATGGAAGATGCAGCGAGGTACTGTAGGGCACAGAAAACATGCAATGATCACAAGAACAAGTTGACAGTTATTAGCTATTCACAAGTTTATTATGTTTAAAATGATTTTTAATTTTTCTCCCTCTGGATGCAGGCCAGGGAACGCTGGTCCTGCCAGGAAAAAGGATCAGCGATATAGCAGTTGTGTAAGTACATACTCAGCCACTGAGTTCGTCAAATCTAATTTATATGGCTTCCATTTTAAATAGAAGTACAAGACTATTTATTTCTTACTACAATCTACCATTTTCTGGTTTCACTAAGCATTCTGCTACTCCTCCTCTGTCTCAAATAAGCCTGTAATCACCTCATCCCAACTACCCTGCTATAACTCTGCAACACAGACTTATCTCACAGTTTAAGACCCATACAACTTGCTAGGATAAAAGTAACATATACAAGGATTTATACACGGCCATTTTATAATTTGAAATATGATTTATAATCTTAATAGTAATTTAAGATTAGAATATACAGCCAAAGCTACAACCAAATACAGAATATGTGTGTCAAGGAAGGTTTTTGTAGTTTTGTGGGGCTGTATCACAAGTTACTTACATTGTAAGTAATAATAAGGTAAAAATCAAATAAAAATCAATTTCACTGGAAAAGGAAAGGGCAATAACCATAGTGATACTTTTTGCAGATCTTCGTCTCACGGTCTCTGGAGCAGCCCTTGCCTCCTGTAAACACCTCTGTTACAAGTATTCCCAGCACCTGAAGTTCTTCTTTCAATCAGCAGAATCTAAACATTCTGAAGGGCACCTGAAGACACCTTCTGCTAGGAAGGGAAGACTCTCATTTGCTAATGGTCAGTCTCGGGCACTGATAAATTGATGTCCTATGGAAATCAAATCAAATTAGAGCACTGTAAATATCTGCAAAAACCCAAATCTGAAGAAAACCACAACTTTGCATTTATTTAGGCAATAGTTGCTGATACGTCTAATCCTGGCTTCACAATTGTGAAAAGTCTAGAATCACAGATATAATTTCTTCCAACCACTAAATTCATCAGAAGAGTTTCCTGTTTAAAAATACCCATTTCCTTAACACATTCCTTTATCTGTAGCACAATCCCACTGGTTGATTACTATAAGTAATGCTTTTAAACAGACTGCTTTATTGAATTATTCACGAAAAGTAACCCAAACCCTCTCTAACAGGGAGGCTGTAGATGGAAAGTGAGTACAGGGACAACAATGCCTATCGCCTTGACTCCTGCGCTATTGCTCAAACTGATACGTCCAGTCATGGTTCTGGAGCCGACCACCACAGAATATGTTGTTTCTCCGTTTCCCAAATTGCTCAAGGCAGACAAACACATGGCAAAAATACAATACACAAACCCACAGCAGCCAAACTCATCCTGACCTCACTGGTGTTTCTGTATACACTGTTAAGTGTAGCCCAGGACTCAGCTGAGACTATGCGGAGTCTAACTGGGAGGACCTCCAGAGTGAAGCTCTTAACATGCTTGCACTACACCAAGGCAGGGGAGGGAAGGCGGGGAAAAAGACCTGTAACTCCTGCCAGGAGTGACTCTGGGGTCATCTGCTTGACTGTTAAGAAGTTGCAAGGTCACACAGACATCTAACCCAAGGGCAGTAGAAAAAAGGCAAAGAGCAAGAATGGGCATCCCTAAGTACAACCATTTTAATTCCTGCAACATGTACTACACAACTTCAACTAGCTGGTTTATAAAGTTTAAGCTTCTCAGTGATTGTTACTTAGCAAATGAGAGCTCAGGCAAAAACATTAGCAAAGATGCTCACACCTAAATTTGCTTTTCTCAAATACTGTTTCCAAAAGAAAAATGAAGGGAAAAGTCTTTACTGAGCTGCCATCTCTGAAAACAGTGAAAATTCTTTGCAAGCTGAAGTAACTCCGACCAAATACAAATTATACACTAACATATGAAATGAGAAACTCCAGTAATTTTGTTAGACAACACATAATTGCCAACAAACATTTTGCCCCAATGGTCGCAACACCTTTTCCTAACCCTACCAAACCGTGTGCTTCCACAGTATGGCCGGTCTGACATACTTTCTTTGCAACCTCACATTCTGGCACTTTCTTAACATTTCTTACTCCTTATAATGTAAGGCAGAAATCTCATCCTTTGACAGAATTCTGCCCGAATACACAAGCAGCTGGTACATATGGAGCTGAAGCCCCTCTAGTTATATCCAAACCACCTCCCAACACAGGTTTTCATTTTTCCATAAGCAAATAACTTTTCAAACACCGTTTGAGACAATGCTGAGTTGGCTGGTATTTTCCCTGTATCTGATGAATCCCAGGTCTGTGGGACACAAACATATTGATTATGATTTACAGGTGCTTTCATACTTCAAATTCTAGGACAAAATGCTGCTACAACCAGCAAGTCCAACGTTTCATTTGAAGCTGGATTCAGGACAGATTGAAGGAACAGCCGTACAGATACAGGCAGACACTGAAAAATTTTATTTTGGGTATGGATTCATGTTGCAGCTGAGCTGAAGTATTGGCACCGTCTTTCACTCTTCTGCCCTCAACCCAATCCAGCTCTGAGGCCATCTGGCTATAAGTAGGGAAAAGGAAAAATAAAAAATATTAAAAATTTGAGCCATAGTGAATTATAACAAATAGCCAGGAAAAAAAAAAAAAATTAGCCTCTATCTTCATAATATCACAACACCAGCTATTAGTATCTTTTCAGCGTCTATAAATAGCAAATCCTACACGAGGCAGATTTTTGTCAGACATCACTGGCATCCAGCAGAACTGAACAAAAACTCCCTGCCAGTTGAGGGATGAGGCCCTCAACAACTGGCATCAGGTGCTGATTTTCTCTTTAAGTTCTTAAAGGGATGTACATGGAGATAATCAAATAGAAACGTCTTGACCTTTAAAAGGTAACAACAGACACAGAAGATTAAGAGCTGCTTCTTTCTTCACTGAATTGTAAATTGCAGACACCCGCTAAAAGGCACAAGCTTCCACACAGGAAAACAACAACAACAAAAATCCACAGAAGTTTAAAATCTTTGTGTCGTGTTGAGCACTGCTGGGGAAACAACAGCTTGAGAAAGAACAAAGGTCATAATAAACCAGTCAGAAAGCGATAGAAGGATATGATGATGATTTGGAGGCTTTAATTATTCAAGTCACACATTTCAACTTGGTCCCCTGAATTCTGCATTGTAGAACTGCTTTGTTCGACCTCTGCGCAGGAAAATCATACGCTCAATTTTACTGCACATCATGGTGGGGTAACAGCTGGACTCCATGAACTCAGAGGTCTTTTCCAGCCTAAACGATTCTAGGATCTCTGAATTTGGGTCTGCAATCATCACTTCTAGAAAACTCAGGTGAACGCAACATGTTTGTGTTTCCTCAAGAGCTACAAACCTTGTGCCAAGAAACTGTCAAATACTTTGATACTTATTCCAAGGTAAATACAAGGGTTCTTAATAACCAAATAACTGTCATATAATCAAGAGACTGACATGTTTCCCTCTCCATTTGCATACAGGTATATTAAAGTCTGTCCTTCAGTAACAGAACTGCCTGATACATCTGTTACTCAGCAGTATGAAATGTCATGAAGCAGGCACCTTCTTTAGTCCAAGAGATGCCATAGCCCATCCTCAATGAAAGCCCATCCTCAGTCTTCTATTTCAGAAGAATAGTCTATTCCTTTTAAAAAAACCAAACTAACCCAAGGAAAAAAAAAAAACTCCTCAACAGTATTTTAATTAGTAAATGGAAAAAAAAAAAGTCACTTCATGATCTTAAGATTGGCAGAGCTTAATTTAGATTTAGGGGAAGGATAGGGAGGTAGAACATAGGACAGTGTTCAATGCTAATTTTATAAAGGTCTATTTACTTCATAAATGTGCATTTATAATTTTAAGGGGAGCTTATTTTTGCACAAGAACACCTGGAAGAAAAGGTATTTCCTTTAATTTTCTTAATGTACAGGCTGCCATCATACTCTTGCTCCTCACCAGGTTTTAACCTTCCTTGCCAAAGCAACATATAAAAGAATAACAAGATTTCTACTCAAATACAGGGACAAGATTAATTTAAACACTGGTTAACTACAGCAGAAATCCAGAAGACAACCAAAAAAAGCCCCAGCCACCTAACTGGTTGAGTTTGAAATTCTGCTTTGATGGGAAAGGAAGTTGATGACCTAGCATTCCCAGTCTTCCTGGTTCAGATTCTTTTGTTTCCTCACAGTGATAAAGGTAACAGAATAGTACATTTAGTCCTTTTTTTTTTGCAAGCCTTTAAGTGCATCACCATCACTCTTAAGCTGGAAGCCAGAGCCAGCAAAATAAGACTGGATGTCCTTTTGCAGATACTCACTGCTCACAAAATTGTTTCATTAGAAACAGCTAAACGTAAGAAGTGTAAGGATGCTCTCAGCTGGGATTAGTTACCTTGCTTATCCTCCTGCGTTCCAGAAGGCAGGAAGGAAAAAAGGGGAGGGAGGGGCAGCAGAATAACAAGGATGGAAAATGAGTATGATGGGGGAGTGGGAATGAGAGCAAAAGGGAAGGCACGTTACAGATGAAAACCATTGCCAATTGTATTGTTCCACTGCTACAATAGTGCTTTCTAACATGGTTGCTAATATTTTGCATCAACTCAGCAAGAGGCCCTTAACCAGCTTCTCATTACCTTCCAAAAAAGAGGGGAGAATAAAAAAAACCTCAGAGCTCTGATCATCCAGCACATCAGACATGGCAAGAAAAAGAAAATGGGTCAATTTGTTTTACCCTCCCAATGTTGAAAGGTTCAGAGGACTCTTGGCGCCCAATGTGTGGCCTGGGGGCATCAAGAGGAAAGGGTGAAGAAGGAGTAACAGTTCCTGGGTAACCTATTTTTTGTGTGCTGAATACAGAAGCCTCACTAAGTGACACCATGTAGTCTAGCCCACTCTGGTTCAGTTGGCATATGGCTGTGGCCCCGGGAAGGGGGAAAAAGGCCAACTGGCAGCGTAGAGGAAGACCAATATGGGCTGCTGCAGAATGGCAAGACGTTGCCACTCGGGTAGAGAAGCTACCTGTGAAAGACCATCATGTGGATGCCCATGTCTCCAAGAGTAAGGCTAATGAAGAGCACCGGAACAACGAACAGGTAGATCAGGCTGCGAAAATAGAGGTGTCACAGATAGATCTGGACTGGCAACACAACGGACAGTTGTTCCTAGCTCGATGGGCCCATGATGCCTCAGGCTATCCAGGGCAGAGATGCCACCTACAAGTGGGCATGAGACCGAGGGGTGGATTTAACCATGGACAGTATCTCCCAGGTTATCCATGACTGTGAGATGTGCGCTGCGATCAAGCAGGCCAAACGGGTGAAACCCCTATGGTATGGTGGGCGGTGGCACAAATACAAGTATGGGGAGGCCTGGCAGATTGATTACATCACGCTGCCTCAGACCCGCCAAGGCAAGCGCTACGTGCTCACAATGGTGGAAGCCACCACTGGATGGTTGGAGACCTATCCTGTGCCTCATGCTACTGCCCAGAACACCATCCTGGGCCTGGAAAAGAAGGTCCTTTGAAGGCATGGTACCCCCGAGAGGATTGAGTCCGACAATGGGACTCATTTCAAGAACAGCCTTATCAACACCTGGGCTAGAGAACATGGTATTGAATGGGTGTACCATATCCCTTACCATGCACCAGCGGCTGGGAAAGTTGAACGGTGCGATGGACTGCTTAAAACCACATTGAAGGCACTGGGTGGGGGGGACTTTCAAAAACTGGGAGCTGCATTTAGCAAAGGCCACCTGGTTAGTTAACACCCGAGGCTCCACCAACCGAGC
>VZTA01011852.1:0-16625 GCA_013398855.1 Mohoua ochrocephala
AAAAACCCCAAAACAAACAAACTTTTCTTACTATTTGAAATAGGTTTTTTTAATAAAAACACTACTTTTTGCTTTTTTGGAGAGAGGAATATTTGTTTCTCTTGCATCAAGATGCAAATTCAATAACCTTATGACTTTTGATCCAAAATACATCAATAAAATTGGAGTGTTGCTGTCACCATTTCCAATCTCCAACTGATTCATTTCAATTTTACATTAGGTAGGATGACTATATGGACACCTATGAGATAATAAATGCAATCCAAGGGCCTGATTACACAGCAAGATTGACGAGATGTAAAATTTAAGATGCACTATAAACTGAACTTCAATATTCACGTGAACATAAATTAACTTCAGGAGTCCTTGTTTTCTACAGAAAGTATGTTGCTTTTCATATCCCCTTAATATGATTACATTTAAAATGCAGACAGGAGATATTTATGACAGCTCTGCAGATTTCAAAATTTTGACTGTGAGCACAACTGAGAAAAATTCTCCTAATCCTGAGAACGTTTTCAGGAGTACAGTAACGTCTCCCTGTGGATGGTTGACCCTGGCTGGATACCATGTGCCTACCAAAGCAGCTCTGCTACTCCTCAGCTGGCAAGGGGAGAAAAAATATAATGAAAGGTTCATGGGCCAAGATAAAGCCAGGGAGAGATCACTCACCAATGACCCTCATGGGTAAAACAGACTCAACCTGGGGACAAATCAACTGAACTAATTATCAATCAGACAAGAGTAAGATAAATGACAAATAAAATCAAATATTAAAACCACCTTTCCTCCAAGGGGCTTAACTTCACTGACAATATTCTCTACATTCTACCTCCCCAGCAGAGCAGGGGGACAGGGAATGGGGACTGCAGTCAGTTCATCACATATTCTCTTTTCTACTCCTTCCTCCTCAGAGAGGGAACTCCTCTCACTCTTCCCCTCCTACAGGAGAGAGTGCTCCATGAACTGCTCCAACATGAGNTGGGATGCAGTTCTTCATGAACTGCTCCAGCATCGGTCCCTTCCAAAGGGTGCAGTCCTTCAGGAACAGACTGCTCCAGCATGGGTCCCTCTTGTCAAAACACACAGTGACAAAGCAAACAACACTAACAATGAATTTACTTTACATTAATCTGTAGGTTGAATAATTTGATGTTTCTGCAATGAATTTTAGCAAAACCAAAAAGCACATGTTTGGGGTTTAAAGCTGACTTGTTTCCATACTTGTGAAAAAGCACTACTTTAGAGCTGCCATTATAAATACCTCTTTATAGAAAAAAAAAGCATGTGGGGAAAAGTATGCATAGAAAGTTTGAAAACACAATAATGGAAGAACTTTTTTATTATTTTAAAACTATGTTTGACACACACAGAAAAAGGAAAAGTATACATGTAGTAACTGAATAGAGAGGAATTAAATATAGTTTGCAAATCTATATATGTGATTCCTATCTATGTTATCTACTCATATAGTATATTAATGTATAAAGTATTTGTAAGATATATACAGGCACCTAAGTGTCTTGAAAGTTGAAGTTCTGAAAGACTTTAAAAAGCAGCAGGAAAACCCAATCTTAGAAAAGTACAGAAAAGTAGTTTTAAATCAGTCTTTTGAAATAGTTTATTAGTAGTGGACATGATACCTATATTTGCAATCACCCTCTGGTCCTTGAAATTGTGACTAGAATTTTAAAAGTTAGGTGTATGGAAAATGACAATTCCAGCCTATCTCTTAACACTGCCATGCAACTTAAAACACAGAATAATGATCAACACGCACACCTAAAAAATCCTACTTTTCTTAAACTCTTAATTGGCTGCCCTAGTATTAGACTCATTAATATAGTTTAGCCATGATTAGGTTTCTCAGACACAAACCTCTAGTAAATCAAAGTACATTTGCCCCATCAACACTCTTTAATAGAATCAATCCTTTTAGGTAGATTAAAGCTGGTGCTGTTATGCCTACCAGAGCAGCAATTACTGGTTTAGATCTGTAATTAGTTAAAATTTGCTATTTAGAGACTACCGTGAACTCTCTTTGCAAGAGTTCTTCTCTACGTCTCTAGCCCTAACTAAGATAAAGCAGCAATACTTCTTTAGCACTACAGAAGTGAGTTATCTCATTATTTTAGTTGTTTTCAACTTCTACAATAAATCTATACAGTTGGACTGGCTGATAGTATGCAGGGGATAATAAAACAACTCATGGTCACAGCAGCCTAGAGTGTTCTAGCACACTGCAGTATACTTCGAAGCATTATATTCAAATTACTAAATAATCACTACAGAATTTCTGAATAATTCAGCCATTCAAGAACTCTCGAATGAAGTTTTCCACCTCGGAGACTCACATTTTCTAAAGTAAAGTATCCTAAGACATGATATTCCAGGTTTGTATGTCCTGAAAAAGACATCTGAATAGTCACTGTACTAACAGAAACAAAAACTAAATCTTACCTGAGATAACTCGTTCATGTCCACAAGTCCATTGTTGTCTGAATCAAAATAATTGAACATTTGATCTACAAGAAGTTTCTTCAATGCCATTTTCTCACCAACATATTTCTCGTTCGATTGTGCAATGTATCTCTGGTTTTGCAGATCCAGTAACATATTTTTCACTTCAGTGTATTCAGTAGGTTTGCATTTATCCCCTGAAAAGAAAATACACAAAACAAGATTATTTTGGATTTGATTTCCTATTAAAAGTTTAAAGGTAAACAAAACAAAACCAAAAACTGAAAAAGCAAAGAGTATTAACTTCTTATAACACTACAAACAGGGTACCACTTTTAAGAGGTAAGAAATTCATTCTGTAGTGGTTTGATCCATAATATTTCCTTGGTCTGGTGTTCAAATTAAGACAAAAACAAATTACTGCAGTTTTAGATACTTTTTTAGACAATGTTTTCTGTTATAGATACTAAGCAAACTTTTATCCATTTCCAAACCTGTACTTTTTTTATTTATCATTCTGGAAAGGTGCATCTGAAGATTTATTAAAGTGTTACCTCTGGTAAAGCTTTTCATATAAGTGTAGAAATTTAATGTATGCAAAAAACCCTGGAAATATGACAGAAAAATATATGCTATATCCTTCATAATAATATTTGACTTTAAAAAGCAGAAATTACTCTTCAGTGCTCATCATCTATCTCTACTTTTTCATTTTTTGGACATAGCAAGCTTATTTGAACAAGAAAAGGTGGGACTGCCAAAGGAAGAGAAAGGATATCTTTGACAAGATCCGGTTTACTCGTTCCATTATCAAGTCTTCTATAAAATGGAAAATGTTACAGAAATTTCCTGCATACAGTGATTACAGTCAGTACTTATTTTAAACCAAAGCACAAAATAATGTATGCCTGGTGGTCTCTTATGTCAGTTGCAGCGTATTTTAAATTGGGTAGAGAAACAGTTTAAAAGGGTTTGTTTGGGGTTTTTTATTAAGATAACCTTAGGATGTCAAAAGGGTTTTCTATAAGATGAGATATGTAAATGAGTACCAGCATAATACCATGTATTTCTTGCAGATAGATATTTACAGTTAGCCAATGCTTAACTTCAAGTAGTGAATTCAAGGCTAGAGCAATATACTGATTAGCAAAGAAAGCTATTTTGCAATCTTCTTTTTAGTCACTGTCCTGACGACACAATGATTTATGAGAAACAACTATTTACTTAATGGAAACTGCATAGGCAGTTTTGTTTTGAAAGTGGATCTTTTAAGAAACATCTAATTTACATGTATGGGACTGGAATTTATTATTTTGGTATATTTAATAGTATATGCATCATTATGGTGACACAGTGAACACCTTCACAGACATTACAAAAGGCAGAGAGAGAGAAAAGCTTCCTAAATGCTTCTCAGTATCCTAGAAAGATTCAGATCTAGGAAAGAAGGGTTTATGATAGATGTTAAATTATGGACAAAGACAAAACGGTTTTTGGAATGAAAACCACTCTAGCCTTTTCTGTTTTGGTTTTTCTAAAAGCCACCAACTGCTATGTAGCTATTTAAATAACAGAAACAGACAAACCCAAGCTGTATTTAACTGACAGCCCAAGCTATGCATACTATTTGCATATTTGTCCTCATCTGCCAGGGGCACGAAGATTGAGGCCATACATTTTGTAAGAGTTGAGTTCTGCGTGACTGCTTTTCAGGGGTCTAATGCAGAAATACTCAGTAGGGAAACATGTTTATTCCTCAGGCATTCCGAAGCTGCAGTGAGCAAACCTCGCCATGTGAATGGATGTAGGCTCCAGGTGGTGGGGAGGGAAGAGAGCACTTAACTTGAACATACTCTAATTCATTTGGGTGAACTCCAAGAGACAGGGCCAGAAAGTAAGTATCATCTTTGTCTCCCCCAGATAACTTTTCTGGCTGTGGTGTCCTCGAAAAGACAGCCTGGCTTCACTCTGCTGCAGGTGATGGCTAACACCATTGTACCTTCACTCTTGGCAGGGAGGGCTGGGGTGGTGGGGAAGACTCTACTGCTCAGAGCTAGCTACCACATTCAGATTCTAGCCCCTGTAAATTATCCGTCTCACTCTGCAATTTTAAAACTGCGAAGAGATACACAACACAGTAAAAGAGTGCGTTTTCTTAATAATATCTGTTAAATCATGGGTTTGTCACAGTAGCATTTGGGAGTCGCTTCATGTCTGAGATCAAAAGAGAAAATGAACAAAAAAGTCACACTGACAGTTCTTTTTCCTTGAAACACAGGACAATATTTCTCACTTTAATGATTGATCAATAATTGAAAAGAGGTTCTACAAAGGCAATAATGATGCTAATGCTCATTTGAATTGAAAATTATTAAATTATAAATTCTGGACAACTTTTGCACAAATTGCACAAATATTTCCATGACTAATCTTACAAAACATGTCAATGTATAGGAAAACCAATTAAATTTATGTATCACATGATCATGAAAAGCATTGCAATAATAAGTTGTGTTTCCTACTTTTAACTCAAAATAGAGTTTATGGAAAAAATTGTAAAGGAACTTTGATCACAGTCCAGGAAAGACATTTTAATGCACTTTAGACATTAACTTTACATCTAAAGCTTAAGGAAAAGTGAACTAATGTATTCTCTCACAACACCTGTTCAGAGAGAGAAGAAAGAATTCAGACAACATATTTACCACAACATTTCTTTTTTCACACCTCTCACTGTACAGCACAAACTTCTGTAGCTAGTATAATAGTCATATAAGAGCACTTACATATTGCATGTTTATAAACTATTGATACATTTTTCCAGAAGAGAAAAATATTTGTATCATTTTTTAATATAAAATATAAATGCTGTCTAATACAAAATAATCTGAGAGACTGCTACTGCCACACGTTTGAGTACTTCCTGTAGAAAAACTTCATTCACGAATTAAGCAAAGTAACTTGTTATAACTACTATATTATTTATATTTGGTTCTAACACTGACCTTCTAAATACTACTACGAATTTTAACAATGCACTTTAAGCCAGTCAGTGATGAACCTTCAATTTATGATCTTAGCTAACTACAGTTGGGGTAAACCAGATTTCCACAGCTATACTACATTAAAACATTTTCATTTTATACATAACTGACAGTAGTCTTTACACCAACGTCTAGAATTTATAGACAAACATGATGGGTCGATGTTACTGACAGATAAGGGACTCACAAGGAAACAATGAGACACTCCCAGTGAACACAGAGCACAATTTCATTAACAAATTGCCCCCTTATCTCATTGCCATGACTGCCTTTTACTCCATTATTTGAGGAAATGTGAAGCTGATGCTTAAATGACAAGAATGAGGCTCTGTTTATAGGAGACCTCCCCCAGGCTGGAGTAGCAGCACAGAGAAAAACTCAGCTGCTTTATTTATGCTCTAATTTAGTAAGCATTACTTGTGAAATAGTTGTCTCAATGACACACAAATGGTAAATGGGGACTAAGTACGTCAACCTTTGCAGTGGGGAAAAGTAATTAATGCTTAACAAAATTGAGAAAGACAAACTGCTGGGAATACACAACAACTATATTACTTCCAAAAAAGCCTACTAAATTCTAAATAATTAGCTACATACATGAAAGGATAACCTACACGTACATAATTTACTACCTTAATTCAGTTTTCTAGTACTTTTTCCTTTCATTTTTGAACTAGAATTCCTACAAAAATAAACAGTCCCTTTCTTAAAAATTCCTAGAAAGCAAAAACAGAACAGGAAAACACAAAATTTGCTTTTCTGTTTGTTTCATTCATGGAAAGGACCAGTTCTACTACACAACAATTTTTGTCAAACAAACAAACAAAAAGCAAAAAAAACAAACAAACCTAAACAAAAAAACTCTTCTACGATTTATTTCACAAGTTTTCTGCCACTGTCTGTGCAATCACAGAAGGTGTGCAGAAACCTAAAAGTGACAAAACAAACACACTGGAATCTAAGTGAAGTTCTCCAGTCCCATATTTTGCAATTTCTGAAGTAGTGATATTCCTAGGGTTTACATCATTAAAACTCAAAAATCGTAGAAAAATGGCAACATTTCCTGTTTCCTTCCATTCAGTGCAACAGTTTTGTGGCTGTATCTCTGTTACCTAGGAAACAGCTGAAAGTTAGATTTTGAGTGCTATTGTCCTTCTAGATGGTACTGAATAGACGGTATCTGCCTATAACAGAAAAAAAAGTTCTGTTTGACAATTAGTCTTCCTTATTTTTGTAAGAGACAAAATTATCACAAAATTAACTAATTACTTATGAAAAGATGGCAAAGGAATATACACATTCTTAACACCTGCAGAAAAATATTAAAGAATCAGCTAAGATAATAGTTTAGGGAACACTTCTTACATCCAAAGTCACATATCAGACTCTTGTATTTTGCAGTTTTAAGAAAAACACAAAGAAGAAAACAATGCACATATTTTAAAAGCCCAATAAGCAAACCATTGGATTTCTACTCTCAGTTCTTTCACCACATTCACGGTTAATACTTGAATCTTTCCTTGCCTGAGCCTCTCCATTTAGCAGGAACAACCCTTATGTCAGAGAGCTAACATTCGTGGCATGTCTATCCCTATAAAAGTCATCAGCTGCTGAGATACAATTTGATTCTGAGCTATTTATGATTTTGCACTGAGTTTTATCCCTATCTGTATCTACTGATAGATTTCTATCTATATCTAGATAGCACAAATGGTTTCCACATGTTTCCTTTAAAATTAAAATAACTTTGGATCTATCAGACATGGCAACTAGTTTTCAGTGAAGCATATCTCATAGGAGCAGTTATAAATAATCCGAGACCGATATATACATAAATCAGATTCTTGGAAATGGAATAGACCTGATAAGCAGCAAGCTTACTTTAACCTT
Organism: Mohoua ochrocephala; assembly: GCA_013398855.1. NCBI lineage: Eukaryota > Metazoa > Chordata > Aves > Passeriformes > Acanthizidae > Mohoua > Mohoua ochrocephala. The sequence goes on from VZTA01011852.1 coordinate 7,395, forward strand.
CTACATCCTGAACACATCCTGAATAATCTAATTAGCCAAAACAATTCACTGCAAAATTACAAATTATATTGCATGGAGCAAACATAAGAAATTTATCCAAGATAATATATATACATATATCTATACATACACACCTATAGAAACTAACACAGATATGCACACACACATATTCATATGCAAATACACACGCACATATACACCCCTGTACACAGGATGAAGTCACTATAGAGAGGATCTGATATCAACTCAATTTCAAACACAACATAAGAGGCAACTTGAAGGTCTTCATCCATTCAGCTATTTTTCAAGATCTGTCTATAGATAAAGCATGAAAGTTGTAATCTTACTTGTAGCCCTAGCAAATAAAGATACATTTTAGACCATTAAAATTGCTCTAGTTTATCTGAGAGAAACTTCAAGTTCAGATATCGTTTCACAATATCTTATTTTTCAATATAAAACTCTTATCTTCCAAATCTAGAGGTCAAATGTTTTGACCCTTATTCTTTGGTCTCCTCACTGAAGCTCTGGAACTAGAAGAGAAACAATCTCACCTGTACATAGAACTGAATTTTGACCTATGGTCCAGAGTTTGAGGTGGGTGGAGAGGAACGCTTTACACTCAAAAGCAAATAAACAGGGATTAACATCAAAGGTTTTCCCTGCTGCAGCTATGTTTTAAAAAAATGGTGAGAATTTTCTACCATTTTTTTAAAAACGTGAAACTTCAGGGCTGCAAATTTTGGCTCAACAGCTGCTCAGCTTTAGACATTCAGAATGTCTTAAAAAAAAAGAAAAAAAAAAAGAAAAAATAAAGAAAAAAGAAGGAAAAAAAAGAGAGAGAAAAAAGAAAGAAAAAAGGAAAAAAGACATTTTGAATCTGTGTTTGGCTTTTTTTGGGGGCAGAGTAATTTACACAGCACTCAATTAGCGGATGTGCTGTTTTATGTCTTATTGTGTAGCATCTGTACTTTCTAATGACATATATAATTATCTAAATCTAAAGTCAGCATTACTGTCAAAGTCAAGATACTCAGGTGTTAAGGACTTCAATTACTCAATTCTGTTATGTAAACAGGTCTAAGCAGCTACAACAATTGTTTAGAATATTCAACGGTGTTGTCTATTTTTATGTGTAATAAAAATACCTCCCACATAAAAAACCACCCAATTATCCAGAGACAGGCACACAAATACAAAATTTTAAAGTTATATCTGTCACTGTCCTTGGAAAATACTTCTAAGTGATTACCATAGCTGGTATATAAAATAGAAAAGAATCTAGATTTTCAAAGCCTTAGTTGCACCTTGTAAATAAGGAATAATGCTGTCTTTTCCTCAGATATCACCAGTTAAAATGTTCTTAACCATTCTGATTTTTCAAAACTAAAAATCATAAGACAGAAGTAATAATTTCATTTAAATACACATATTGGCACAAGTCTGGTGTGCAGTCTTATCTGGAGACACATATAAACAGCTTTTCTGTGCCTAAACAATCAATAAATAGTTCAGATAAACTATTCAGATTTTCCTCAGAGAAATGCCATTTAGATTAAGTAACAGTAGAAGCTGTAATAAACTTGCATTAAGAAAATGGAAAATAGGTAATAATATTTCAACCCTTTTTTTCTTTTTTTTTTCAGGACTGGTTAGAAACATTATATGAAGTGAGAAAGATTACCTGAAAAAGTAACTACAAAATGAAAAAAAGTACAGAAATCAGCATTTGGGGTAGTGGTGTGTGCTGGTCTTCTGGTTGTTAATGCGGAGTAATTGTATCACAGATCTCTTGACAGAAGAAAATAGGTCATATAAACTTTCACCTTCAAGGTGACATTTGAAAGCTACAGCAGGTTGACAATAATGAGCAAAACATCATTTTCCACAGCTGAGAAAACAGGATTTTGGGTTTTTTTCTTGTATCCAGTTGAAGCTTTTAGACAAATTTTTCTATTTGTTTCATACAACTTAAAAAAAGTAACCTTCCATTTCATCAGTAAACATTAATAAGATAATCTGAGCTTCCTTGCCCTTTTTAAAAGAAATTTGAGACAGAAAAAGAGAAAAGCAGCGTGTCCCAAAGGAAGCCATCATTAAAAATGAAGGTTGAGACAGAAGTTTAATGCAGCATTTTATTTTCCCCTCTACTGGAGTTAATGCAACCATTGCTGTTAGTCTTCCTCCTAAAGGGCTTAAACAATTTTTGACTTGAACGATTTTGACATATCACTATCTAGAGTGATACTATGAAAGTTGTGAAATGCTATAGGCCTACACTTAAAAAAAAGAAAAAAAGAAAAAAAGAAAAAGCATTCCAAATCCAGCAAGAAAACACTTATGGGATGTAAGCTTTGCCAGAAAATCTGTGCAGAATTCCACTTCTGCTTCTTGGGAAGCATGTGTCAGAGGGCTCTCTCTTATTAAAAACAAACAAAGAAGCAAAAAGTTTCTGAAAAAGATGAAATATTAACTCACAATCTTCCTTTTCCCAAAAACTTCCCAGAAATGTGGAGTATTAATAGCTTTATGAAGGTGAGGTATGAAGACTGGGCCTAACTAAAACAGTACTAAAATGTTGGGGAAAAAAAAGAAGACGACAGTTCTGTTGCTCCATTTCTATTTCTTCTCCACCATCACCTATGCCCACTTCTTCCTTTGTTTCACCTTTATCACAGTTGGGTTTTGGTGCTAATTGCAGAAGTTGTTACATTCAGTCTTTTGCTACAGGAAAAACAGTTTTATGTGTGTATATATATATATGTGTGGAACCAAAAATTCACAATAACTTGGCATCACAAGCACATGTGCCTGAACTTCTGCTCATACTTGTACTTGAAGTTAGAGTTGTGTAAATCGATGCAAGAGAAAAGCCAGGCCTACATAACCTGACTTTCATGTAGAGATGCAGTGTGAACCTTGGAAAGTTCTCCGATTATGCACAAATTTTGACCAGTCATCTTTAAAGAGTATTTTGAACATTGTTTTCTTTCACAGTCATAGAAAAGGCTACCTAGAGAAAATAGATCAGTATTTGAATTGAATATTCTTGAATTCCTATAAATACATGTTTTAGTAGAGACATTTCTCATCTATGGTTTGATGCAGAATGACATTAGAAAAAATTAGACTCCAGCTTTTCACCAGATTCAATGAAATTCACAGCTCTGTTTTCTTACGGCTGAAGCTTTGTTTCTAAGTGTTTCGTTCAGCACTTAATCTTCAGCAGAAAATGTCCTTATTCACATAGATTTAGGGATTTAAAAAGAAGTTTTATTTCTATTTGGTTTCATATTAATTCTGTGTTTCTAGATACAATCCTTCACATACTTCAGAAAGGGCTGTAAAGCATTGGAACTACCCAGGGAAGTGATGGAGTCACCCTGTTCAAAAAACATGTGGATATGACATGGTTGAAGGGTGAACACAATGCTGGTGCTGGGTTAACAGCTGAACTTGATGATTTTAAAGGTCTTTTCCAACCTCGTCAATGATATGACTCAAATCAAAGCAATCTGAAGGCAATAAGAATCCGTATTTTCCTACCATTTTAAGATCTCTCTTTTTCATGCCACCACCTTGCTGGATTAGAATAAAATGAAGGGGATTGATTGTTCGGGTTTTTTTTTTTTTAAATTTGTGCCACTTCTTATTTCAAGTTATTATAATCTTTTTGCTTTCTCTCTATGCCTGATGGACAGTGTTTCATTACCCATTATTACTTAATTAATGCTGCCTTGCAAACCTAAGGCTGACTTTCTCCTAGACATAACTCAAGAGAAGTGTCAGACATACCAAGATGTCTAAATGAAGAGTACCACGTCATTACAATTAACCTGCCAAAACAAAGTTAGATACAGACCAGCTTTTGCATCTGAACAGACACATCTAAATATGTTATTTCAGCATTAAATTCATTCTGCTTATGGATTCTGATATCTGGCATTGCATAACCCAAACAGAGGTAACTTTCAAAGTAAGCATGCAATGAAATTAGAGTTCAAATAATTTTACTGTTTCTGTAATTGTATGTCTTTCCCTTGAATAATACTTTTTGCTTTGTTTTCACCATTTTTAAGCAGTAAAAGTCTCTTTAGGATAAAAATAAGATACACTAAAAAAATCAAGGTATGCTCTTAACTGAAGGATAATAGCTGACTTGAAAGAGCATTTGTGGATAAAACACCATATAACAAATATTATCACAATTTTTAGATGTTAAAAACACTTTCCAGATCTGTATTGTTTCATGTCAATAAAGAGTGGAAAGCTTTCATGAATTTTTTATTACTCCCAAAATCAAATAAATTATCTCTCATTTTTGTTTGTGCTGCCCAGTTAATGATTTTTCTTGAGAACATATTAGGGATCACTGAGCCTGATGCTGAGATCGTGGAAGCTTCTCTTTGTACCACGTAACACACACATTGCCTCCTGCACAGGGATAGTCACCGTATTTTATACACGGTCTCTGAAATAGGTGGTCTGGTGTATGTATATAAACGTGACAGTGACCACAAGGTAACATCTAACACTTTAAAATATGGACTTTCAACCCGTCAACTAGTATGTGCCACAGGGCAATTTTGGGTACATCTATCCCCTCACAACAGACTGTGTAAACTGACAGTTTTCATTCCAAACGTCTCCTCTTCACAGATAAATGAAGGGAGGTAGTGTAAGATTTCAAAGTATGTAATCTGCAAAATGGATACAATCCTTGTCTATTTGTAGAAGAGCTACACCCACATCTGCTATTTGTACTTTCCTCCTTTCAAACTTTGACTTTAAAGTAAATAGGCTTCCAGCCTCTAAAAACAAATACTGAATGAAAAAGGGACATAATAGGTTGTCTTGTTGGGTATTTCTCTTTAGGGGGATTCTCATCTCACACCATACTAAAATGCTCCACCATATGTTTTGTGACGTTTCTGCACAGTCTTGACGCTATGCAGGTTCAGCTGCTTTATGGAGAAGGAGCCATGTTCTCCTTCCAAGAAGTTTTACCAAGAAGTTTTGCCAGAGAGCAAATTCCAAGAGTACAGCAAGAGCAGAGAATCTTTCAGTGACTGAATTAAACTAACATCTGCATACTGAAAGGACCCTTAACTGTGAAAGAAAACTATGTATGTTGGTTAAGAAAAAGTGTGAACTTTTACCAATAGCACTTAATATAGCTATAGATCTCTAAAATAATAAACTAGGGGAAAGGGCCAAATTTTCCTCAAAACTACTGAAGAAATCATTATATTCAAATTCTTCCTTAATATAATGGAAAAACCAACTGTCAAAATACCTTACCTTATCATATGATATATTATTTTAGAATAAAATCAGTTCCAGTTTCAAATGTAATATTTGAGTTACCCCTGTCAAAGGACAGTAACAGCAGTGCTGGCTAACAAAACTACAACAGCAGGAAAGTAATGCAAGATGAGGCGAGGACAACACATCTCTTGTGAAAACACGTTTGTTTCAATATTCAAATTGCTAAACAACAGGTGCAAAAGTCAAACAAGTTGACAAATAAGAGTAGATACATTAAACATTAAATGTGAATAAAAAGTAACCCCCTGACATGTGATATTGCTATTACAGTTCCAGAGAAAGTATGTTGGGAAATTATGTCAGAAACAGGGTGTGTATATAAATACAGATACTTGTGTGTACTAACAATGATAAAGCCAAGTTCATATGTAAATAAGATAGAAGACAACTTTTTGTTCAAAGCACTTAATCTTTGGAAAGGTGTCAATTACCCTGTTAAGAACAGGAAAGTCGTATCTGCACAATACTGCTTAAGATATCACTGCAGAACAAGTTTAGCTGCTGTAATATTTTTGTTGTTTCAGAAAAACAAGAACACAGTGGGAACACTACAATAAAGTACTAGCTGTGGTATAGAAATAATTGGAGCTATAAACAAGTATCCTCAGTTCTTATTTTTGTACTAAATAGAAATTAAATCCACAAACCCATTTAAGAAACTCTAGAAACAAACTTTATATATAAATTTCATCTTAGTTGGTTGCTTGAAATAGCAGGCACAGATTTGATTTAGATAAAACTCCCTCCATTTTAGTTTCTTATATTGAACAATACCATGGTAAAGAAATTATTTTGAAAAAAGATATTCCCTTTTCATACATGAGAGAAAATGCACAAATACAATTGAACTACTACTATCAGATTACTTAGTGGATTTGGTCAAACTCTATTCTACTTTGCAAACTCATTCAAGTCCAAAAGTAATGTACAAGAAATTCATAGAAAACTTATGTCCTGTGTAAAAACATATTTTATATGCCCTGAAAAAGGGTGACAAAATCTCTAGTGATTCAGTGTGACTGAATTCTGCAGCACTGCTAGTACCAGACTTTTCTCATGGTAACTAATTAGACACACAAAGCAAATGTTCAAAAATCCCTGCCTAGAAATAAAAGGCATGTATTAATTACTATTATTCTTGAAGTCTTCTAATTCTTGTATCCATAGGCATACAAAGCTGATTTAAAGACTGAAGTCTTTAGAAAAAGCAGTACGTTGGAAAGAAGATTGTACTGTGACGTGTACCCCACTGTGTGAATGGATGACACTTTTAAGGATTTGTAAATTTACGCAGGTTTAACCTAAATTTGCCTCTAGACCTTGACTGAAAAAGGAAGAAGAAAAAAAGGTGAAAAAGAGCTTCATATTACCCTACCTCTGAGATTATTTTCAAGGAAGGTAGTTTCCAGAGCTTCCTACCAGTGACAAGTAACCGTAATTTAGCCTGTCATCTAACTTGGAGATTGAATTCTGTCACTTACAACCAAGGAGTACCACAGCATGCACATAACAGAGGCAAGGAATGTTACTGCTGCTGTTATTATTATTACTAATGCTACTACTACCATTATTATTATTCCTCTTCTGAGAAAAGAGTGGGATTAAATAGTAAGAGTAATTTTGTTTACAAGACATTCCAATAGCCCTGAAAAAGCAATATATTGCAGGCTTTCCAGAAAGACTTACTCTGCAAATAACCTTGAGAATGAAACTCAATCTTTATTTCTCTTCTTTTTCTACGTTCCCTATCTAGTAAAGAGGAAGTGGTGAGAATGGACATTGAATTGTCTTTTAGAAATTAAAAAATAACCCTTAAATTGGATAAATCTGAAGATATTAAAAGTCATTTGTACTATTGCTGTCTTGCTTTTTTTAGAGTTGTAAATACAGATGTTCTTTGCATCTGGGTTAACAGGGGGCTGTTCCCGGGTTCTGTTTTGTTTTGGAGGAAAACATGAATCCAAAAATTCTCACTTCCATACTTCTCAGAAATTATTAATCCATTAGATGCATTGGCAGGAAACAAAATGAACAGCCTTTAGATACAGATTATCACCTTTATAAATGGATAATCTTATTTTGCCTTCCAACTTCGCCCATTCTGTTGTCAGGAGAGATAGTCAAGATCCTCTCACAAATACCGAAAATATATTTTTGAAGTGTCAAACAGATAGTAAATGTTAAGAAAATTTAATTACCAGTAACCAGAATACTCCAAGATGCAAAGTGAACCCGTGCATTTAGCTTTTGTGAATGCTAAGAGTTAAGAAATGTTTTCAGCCTTGTAATGAATGAGGCAATATATCAGCGTGTAAATTGCAACATGGCCACTGGTGCATATACGACACATAACATAAACACTGGACTGGACCAAATAGGAAAAGGCTGGAAAGCAAGGGTACATGACATGCAGTTCTTTAAGAACTCCCTTTTTGTTAAATTAATGATTCTTCAAAGCTCTAAGGAACTGTCACTATGTCAATTCAAAACTTTAGCGACTTCAAGAAATGCCCTGACCAATTAAAATGACTTTGAGTCCTACCTGGGAATAACAACCTTCGTTAAAAGCTGTTAACCACAGCTAATTCAGCAAGGATACACTGCTGCGTGAGAGTAAACAGAAACTGCAAGAAACCATGATAACTATCTCCAAGAAATGGATTATCCAATTACATTTGTAGGTCAGCTGAAGTGTGTTGTAAAACTTCAAAGCAGTTTCATCCTTTCTGACTTGTAAGAAGTTTGAAAAAATCTGTTATTCTCCAAAAATCCACCAAGACAAATGGTCCAGAATTTGGGGACTTCATTTGAGATCAAATACCTGAAATACGGCCAGCTTCATGGTATCACAAGTCCTTCTGAAAAAAGTATCAGTAATTTGAGGAGACACACTTATGAAGGTGGAAGTTTGTTACTTAATATGAACCTATCACACCAAATACACTGCTTACATTTGTTCTGAAGAGATGCGAATGTGAAGGGGCTTTTTCTGGAAGGGCCTTTCGAATTTAAGAATAATCTAAATAACTTCTTTCAATCCCCTTGAAGAATGCTTTTTATTCGGATTTAGTATGTATCAACAGAGACAAGAGGGGTGTACCCAAACTCCAAACTATTCTAAGTAACAGAAATGAACTCATTAAGAAGAGAGCATTTCAGGTTAATGGCCTTAATTCTCGTGTTCAGTAAATTAATGTGTGTCAGCAAAGTGAATTGCACTCTATTCTCAGAGTCTTCACTCCTGAAAATAAAGCTGATCTGACCTTAAAGAAGGTGGGGACAGCCTTCCTAGGCCTGAATGAGTGCCCAGGCTTCAGAGGTATCCCTGAGGCATATTGGCAGGCTCAGTCTCAGATCCTGAACAGGTGCCAGAGGGCAACAAGAATTTGAAGAAGAGGAACTGGAAAAGATTTAAATACGAAAGGCCTGACACTAAAACATACTGCAAAAAGTGAGATCACCTCACTAAGTCATGCTCCTTACCAGGCAGTGGGGGACAATCATGGCATGGCACTGACACTTCTGCTTCTAGAGGCTTCTTACCCATTTGTTGGCTCAGATCAACCCCTTTGGTTTTCACAGGGGGAGCTTCTAATTACAAGCTCAGGTGCATTTCAGGTGCTGATTGCAGAGATTCTGGCTATAAACTGAGAAACCAATCTATATCTTAACTGGGTATAATCTTCTACCATTACACAGTTCTAAGGGACAAAGAAAAAGGCAGAAAAGAACAGCCTTAACATGAGAATAAATTTGAAATTCCACATGTGCCAGGTCTGTTATGCAGACCAAGCAATTCCTGACCTGTGAAGGTCACAAGCAGGTTAGCAAATTCATTATTCCATTTTTTCCTCAGGGGAAAGAGAGACCAAACACATAAAAAGAAAAGCATCATGATAAGAA
>VZTA01011852.1:16637-60744 GCA_013398855.1 Mohoua ochrocephala
GATTAAAAAAAAAAAAAAAATCCACTAAACTTTTTTTTTAAATTAATATTTTAAATCAGGACAGAAAGACAAAATTAAAGACCTGGGTGAACACACCAACTTCTTTATCCATTGCACGAGCACAGAACGCCCTCAATAAATACTGCTGAAGCCAAAGCACATACCAGTAACAAACATTTCTGACATACACCATTTCAACATATACATTAAAAATAAGTATATACTGCAATTCATGCTGAACAAAACACTATCACTGCTACACGGTCACTTTGCTACAAATCTCCTTGCAAAGGGTCAAATATAGGAATCTAGATTCAAGTCTGAGCATAAACTAACTTTATGTTGCATATCTCAGCAAAAGAGTTGAGGAACACTCAGAAACTCTTCTCAGCAGAAAATTTTCCCAGTTTAGTATTCACAAGTGCATATATATTTAGCCAGTTATTTGGGTGTTCTTTTATCTCATCATCAAGACATGCTGCCACGGTATGACCTTCTGGAGCACAGTCTATAGTAAATATTTTCCTTCAAAGCTATTTCTCATCACACAATACTGATGGGGACTTCATTTGGTCAAAGGTAGTCCTCTAAGTAGAATTTCACCAGACATATGTCATATAACCATTTCTTGGTGTGCATTAGACATTGTCAGATAGGAAGAAAAATATTTTGTCAGAACAGAAATATTTGGTCAGCAACAAGAATGGGCTGTTTAAAGAGCAGCTCTCAAAACAGATGTGGTTTCTATTATTGTCCTTTTGCCTTTTGACACTAAAATGAGGTTCAATTTGTTTAGATTATTATTTGTTCAGTGCTAAAAATGTCATGCTCAGCAAATATAAATGCTTTCTGTTCAGAAGAACTTATATTCTAAAGGCAAATTCACAGAATATGATCATACACCTTTTTCCCTTATCCTTTTCTATTTCTCAACCACTAAATTTTCCTTTATGGTTTCTGACTTGTTATATGAGTTGGTTTACTCACTGCAGTAGAATTAACTATGTTAAAAGCAAAAGAGACCTTGCACTCTTGTATTGGGACTGAATTTCTGACTATCAGAATATTTCATTCCTCAATCACTCAATGAATTAATATGCAAGGTTTATCTAAGAAGCACACACTGAACATTCCCACACATTACTGCAGTTGCTCTAGACTATCTTCCCCCACCTCTAAAGCAAGTGATAAAATTCTCAGTGTGCTTTCCCTGTGGATATAATGTTTCTATCAAACAGATGGGTGGATTTCTTCAATCTTTCTAACAAGAATTAATGGAAATTAAAAAAGGATTTATTGACTAGTGGCAGATGGCTGAAGGATTTTGCTTAGGTACAACTCATGTAAATTACAAAAAAAGCAAATTCAACCTCTTGCTGTGGACAAGAGGTTATTTCTGCATTAAATTAGGAGCATTCTGTTCACTGTTAAAAGGAAGTAAACACTTTCCTTTTTAGAGCTGAACATTGCTTAATCCAAAAGTCATGTGCTTGGGAACACTAGGCCAAGGGAATATGAAATTTGCTTTCTATTTCACAGGGTCACAGAATAGGTAAGGTTGGAAGGGACCCCAGTGGGTCACATTTGGTCCACCATCCCTGCTCAAGCAGAGTCATCCCAGAGTACATGGCACAGGATTGTGTCCAGACAGTTCTTGAACAGCTCCAGTGAGGGAGACTCCACAACCTTTCTAGACAACCTGTGCCAGTGCTTGGTCACCTGCACAGTAAAGTTCTTCCTCATGTTCAGGTGGAACTTCCTGGGCATCAGTTTCTGCCCATTGCCTCTCGTCCTATTGCTCGGCACCACTGAGCAGAGCCTGGTCCATCCTCTGACACCCTCCCTTCAGATACTGACAGACATTGATGGGGTCCCCTCTCAGCTGTCTCTTTTCATGGCTGAACAGGCCCAGCTCCCTCAGCCTGTCCTCATAAGAGAGACGCTCCAGTCTCTCAATCATCCTTGTTGCCTTCCACTGGACCCTCTCCAGGAGCTCCATGTGCCTCTTGTCCTGAGGAGCCCAGAAGTGGACACAGCACTCCAGATGTGGCCTCACCAGGGCTGAGCAGAGGGGCAGGATCACCTCCCTTGACCTTCGGGAATGCTCTCCTAATGCACCCTGGGACACCATTGGCCTCTTGGCCACAAGGGCCCTGCTGGCTCACGGACAGCTGGTTGTCCACCAGGATCCCCAGGTCCTTCACCAAAGAGCTGCTTTTCCATGCCTGTGTAAAATCAAACAGCTCTGGGTCTATAAACACTAGGACTGAAATTTTAGAACACAGTTTGATTTTTTTTTTATTCATAGTAATTTATTACTATGCAGAAAATTGATCTCTTCTTAGATAAAAATTATATTTGGAAAGAAAACATTATCTCTGCAAAGATAAAGAATATTTATAAACCCCAAATCAATTTGAGTAGATTCTATAAAATATTTTAATAATACCTACATTTTTTCTCATTCACAAAGGTCTTGATAACCTAAATAATATTAAGTTACAAGCTCTGAAGCCTCAGAAATTATACATAAAAAAGACAATCATTTATTTATAGGTCCCCATTAAATGTTTACGTTTCTTGAGCTAAAAGAAAGGAACTCTTCTATTTTATGTTGTTGTAATTACAGAAACTAATCAGAGAGCTAATCTTTGTTTCTGGTGAAAAAATAAAACAATTAAAAATATCTTCTGTCAAGACATAATGGTATAGACCCTATATGTGCATTTTAACATAATTTATATTTTAATATTTTTCTTATGATCCATTTAATTTTTAAAAGCACACTGGAAACAGGTTAAGATGATGGTTTGGGGCACTGGTTTACTGCTTGCTTTTTTTCCTCCAGAACAATAACCTAGATATTTGTGTAATCTATTTGAAATCTGTTCTCTTACTAAAAAGCCCTCTATGCGAACAGTTAAAATTATAATTACTAGGGTATTTCAGCTCTATCTAGATGTAATATTAGTTGCAATTCCAAAATGTTAATGGATTTTCATGTTATAGGCTTTAGGCGAAGCTAGCCTTTATCAGCCTTGAGAGAAATTGCAAAACCAACCTTAAGTGACCTCTAAGAATTGTTACACCATCATACAATATAATTTCTGGTAAATTTCCAAAACTAGCAACACTGTTCCCAAATTTTATCTGCTCCTAAAAGTATTAATGTAGATATTATTAACATACATGTATTATCAAACCTACCCAAGCCTACTAAGAAATTTTGAAAAGAGTTTACGCATTGCGTGATTTGCTGGTAGATGAGTACGTTCTGAAGAACAGCGTGCAGTTGAGAAAGCAGTCAACCCCCGAGCCCAATGTGTACTCAGAAACAGTTTTCTTTAGTAATGCAACCCAGAGCCAATTGAAGAGCTTGAATGGCTATACATAGAGGTAAATTGAAGGACGTGACCCATCAGGTGTTTATTAAAAACAGGTTTCCTACAGTTCAGTCAATGTTAATATTGCTGCTCTGTTGAAAACAGTAAAAATTTTGCTTTACATAGTTAGTCTACAAATCCAACAGGAATGCAATAACCTCATAAAAAGGCAATTAAATTGAGAAAAAAAATACAGCCCTACTTTTCACTTATCCCATTAAAATACTGTAACACAAACACACATACACACAGAGAAATTATAGCTTTGGCAGAAAACACAAACTTCTACAAACTTAGCCAACCAAACAAAGCACCAGTTTACAGAACTACTTTCAATTCTTAATGGCTCCATGGGTAAAACACAATTAGTGAAGTCAATAATTTGTCACATATACTTACTGCTGGTAGATTACAAAGTTCTCTTCCATGTCCTGCTCTTAGCCCACAGTCAGAGCTATATTCTTAGAAAATTTATGTAGAATTGGTTTGTGAAAAATGCAGCTAGAAAATTAAGAATTAAATCCCACTAACATGATGCAAAAGTACATGTTTCCAAGTCTAATTGAATTTCCACATATTTAAAGTCCAAATAATTTAATTCAAAAATTTAGACTTCACTGCTACCTTTTAAGTATAGCTAAAAACAAATCTATACCTTTTATTTTGTATTTACTATGGGCTTCAATGATTTAAAAATTGGGAAAGTGGGAAGTGAAGCAGTTGAAATATTTAATGCTTAATTGGACTTAATGAACTTTAAATGAGTTTTTAAAGAAGTGTGTGTGGGATGGTGGCCTGAATTCTGCTCCATACTAAAAATATATTTTCATAGAACATTCATACTGAATGCAACCAACTTATCCTTTGAAAGGTATGTTGGCATTCCAATGATTTTTAACTGTAACAATCGAAATAGATCCCTTTTCTCACTTGAATATTGCATTTTAAAAAGTCAAGTCCTTCTGTAATTTACTGTTACAAAATGTGACAATTATTTGTATTAAATCGTGATTAGCCCAAACAAGAAAAAACATAACATGTAGCTTCCACCCGTAAGGTAGAGTTCTTCTGAAAGTACCAAATATAAGATGCAATATCACTTTACTTTATTTTTTTCAAGGTATACCGAAAGATATAAGTACAAGCCAACTCTATTTATACACAAACTTTGATTTTTTTTTTTTTTAAATCAATAAATCCACAAATCACACTGTTTTTCAATAGAGTAAGCCTGTATATTAACTATTTGGAACAGATTAGTTTATGAGCAAGTCATTGACCATGAAGTTTGAAAAGACAAGCACAGGATAATGATACAAAGGAACAAAAATATATAAATATTAAAATACTTATATTTTTAATATAAACTAGTGATATGAGTATTTTGAAACCATTCTTTCAACCTATTTGTTGCTAGCAAAACCAAGCATCAATTAGCTAAAGTTCTCTATAACGCCCAATTAAAGTCAATTGAATTAATAAACTAAAAAAAAAAATTTCAACACAAAGAACTGCTTTCATTGAATCGCTGCTAGTAAGAACTACAGGGTGTAGCTTTTTCAAGAAAAAAAATATTGCAGTATTTATGGGAAAAAGTAATTTATCTTGCACTGAGTCCTCAGTAAAAATACTCAAGAAGTATTTCTAAATGCACAGCAATATCCTTTGAATTTTCCTAAGCATTTCCAAACCTCCTGAAAATATATTTTCATTTTTTCCCATTCTCTTCTCATCTCTCTTATATTCTGTATTCTTCCTTTTATTCTAAGTAACATATTCCTCCTCCTCTCAATCTCTATATTAGAATTTAATGGTGTCCAAAATACGTCTTAAAGAACACTTTGCATTGCATATGCAATTTCCTCATAAATCAATTCTTTGGCCTGAAATTCAGGATGAGAGTAGATGGATTAGCTCAAAAATACACATGGATGGAAAAGTTAATGTAGATTCTGGTATTTCAGCTGCTTGAAGGAGATACACGCACATGCTGCTATGAAGGGACAACGCTGCCTTGGCCTGTTTTGTCTGCCTCTCCCACACTGGTAATTAAAGTCTCTGTCCTTGAACTGACACCAACTTTGCTCAAAGATTCCTGACTGCTCGCCATGCTTTTTTATGACTGCCACTTCTCTTTCAAATAACTAAGTGTAGGGTTAGGTGGGTGTTTGGAAGGTCAGTCTTCCACGGCGCTCCACATAAAGTAGATAAGTGGCTTTGTACTCCAGAAATGCTGCAAATACTATATACATAGACTGCTTAAAGCTTTCACCTATGTTAATTAAGAAAAGTACACTCAAGAAAAATTGTCATCCTCATGAAGATAAGGAATATTCAGACACCAATTATCTGAACATCATCCTCAAATTCCTTGACTGGATTACATAATTATTAAAATGACAGTTGCAGTTATTTTCCTGGTATCTCAGACAACAATAATGTTAAGTGCTCTAATGATTATTTTTCTGCCTTATTTGTTACTGGATACCTATAGAACTTCCACACAGTATAGAAGATCACTCAAAAGCAGGAAACACCAAACAAGTTAACACGGAATCAAAACTTCCTCAAACTCTTCCTTCCCAGGCTCATTTCCAAGGAGACAAGCTCTATCCTCTTCAAGTTTTTCCCAGTGCTGATGTTATTCCATCTCAAGTATCACAGTAATCTTTGCAGCTCAGGAAAATGGGCTCTGAATAATTTACCATTTTAAATTTTTTTGGATTTAATTTTGTAGTCCAAAAGATTGGAGGTACCAATGTCGATTCAAATAAAATTCTCATAGCTAAAAAAATTGATGAGTTTAATATATCTAGATTACTAGCTACACAAAAATAAGACACAGCAAAGGATCTCTGTTAATTCATTCAGATCAGTGTGCCCAGCCTACAATTTCATCTTGAGACAAACTGTCAATCCCTGCTGCCTCCTTTTTCCTCTTGTCCAATCTACTCTGCAATGGGTCTTTCAGAGGCTACATGGAAGTAGTTTCACACCTGCTTCACAGCAAAATTCCTCAAGTATAATTCCAGAGTTAAAATGCTGGAAGTAAGCAGAACAAGTGCAGAGGACTTAGTCACTGGAATCCTATGTATGGAGTGATATATGTCGGACAGAGACAACAAAATGTAGCTTGATTTTTGACAATCACATGCTCTGAAGAGGTTGATGCTTTAACAATTTTCTATTGATTTAATAAAGCTAAATGGAACAATTACGAAAAAGGACAGAAACTTTGATTCAGCAACAAAATCTTGACCCAATAATCACAATTTCCGCCCCTTTCCCCCCAAAATATCCCTTTAAGATTACAAAACCCACTGTAATGGGCAACTCGCAATAATATGCTACTCTTGGGATTACGGGAAGAAAGACTGACAGTTAAGATAAAAATATATTTTTGGAAGAATATGACGTAATAATTCACCAAGCATTTAGAATTTGCCAAACAAGGCATCCTCAGAGACAACTAAGTCATAACAGAGCATTCAAAAGGCTGCCAGAAGAATATTTTAAGGCAACCGAGCAGGGTTCAGTGTCAGAAAACACAAACAGTGAGCTGCTCGGGGAAATGTCACAAGCCAGGATGACACAAAAACAGGAAAAAAAACTTTTATTTACTAAGAGGAAAGGACAACGCTCAAGTAGAATACAAGCAAGCCACCAACCACTCATTAAAGTTGCTATTCCACAGCCTGTAAACTAAATTTAAGAGGGAAAATCAGTACAATCCTGAAAGCACCAGTAGAACTGGGAAGTACACTGCGTAGGAGAAGTTGTGCAAGAGCCTCAAACAACACAATAATAAGATGATTGCTACTGGAGGAAAAAAAAATGGTGCCTATCAATGTCATTGTGGCATAGGAGTAAGAAATTCTTAACTTGCAGTCTTTTCACTAACTTGATTTTATGACTGACCACACAGTGTCCATTACCAAAAAAATGTCAGGACAATCCTGGAACCCAGAGACTATTTCCAGCTGCAAGTATACCAATTTAATACTTTGAAACCTGCTGAAAGTGATAAGAAATCAATCTCACCTGTACTTAAAACAGTAAAACTACAAAATGGTACCAGTGAAACACAGATTGTCACCTCCTGACATTTTATTAAATAAGAAAACAATAACAAGACGACAACAACAACAAAGAAACAAACAAACAAAACCAACTAAGCAAGCAAAACAACCCCCCCAACAGGTATGCCTGCACTGCTAGAGACTAATCTTAATGTCACTGGGGACCTGTAGAGAGATTAAAAGCAACAGATATGGAAACAGGAAAAAAAACCCCTAGGCGTGATTTTGAGTTCAGGAACTGCCATTTCTTTCTGAACACATATAGGAAGCAGCTTTCCAGAGAGATCAAAACATTTTTCTCTGAAACCAAGTAAAATATTTTTTGGTTTGTTTTATTTCATTAGGTCCAGATGCACTGTGCCATTGTGAATGCTCAGCAAAATTTATGAATGAATTGTACCCTGCCAATAGCAGTGCTGGTAACTCAGCAAGATCTTTGCATATCACTTTGGCATATGAAAAGACCAACTCAATTTGTCCAATATTCTCAATATTCAATTCAATTTTTATGAATTACTTCATATTCTGTATTGTGCTACTTTAAATGCCTATGATGAGTGTCTTCAAAGGCTTCAGCATGAAACAGAACAACTGAAACTCTCTGCAGGATCAGCAATAGGAAAAAGTACACAAAATTCATAACTTTCTTCTACTTATAGTATGGAAAATTTAAAGCTTTTAAAATGAACTAACAGTTGGAAAAATATCTCTTAGGAAGAAAAAAACCCCATACCCTTAGCACATGCAAATTACTCAGGTATCTGCACGGCTTCCTAATTATACTACGAGACCTCTCCGTTCAACAGCGCTGGCAGTATTTGTGTCCTCTTTTGCAATTTTCTCTTACAACAGAAGCGAACAGTACAGCTTTGGGGCACAGGCTGTAGGAGTCCTAAAGTGCCTGGAAGTTTCATTGTTCCCGAAGAGTGCAGTTCTTACAGGAGGGCAGAGCCATGGACTGAAAGAGATAGTCTCTCTCAGTTTAGACTAATCCAACGCATGGCTTTGATGGTTAAAACCTAGACCTTGAATTTCAATTCGTATTCAAGCTGTCAGCTGGTATTTCAAGCACAGTCCAACAGAGGAGGGGCAATAGTGCTGACTATTGTCATTAACGAGGCTGCTCAATTCTAAACATGCTGAAACATTTCTCAGAGTTGACACCTTTATTTCCACGTACAATTATCAATATTTGAGCTTTAATCTTTGATCATCAACTTTTCAGCCTTATGTTACAAGATATCTTTCAGGTAGTCTTTTTCTTCTTTCCTTTTTAAGACGACATGACTACATGGTTCAACAGTGTCACTGAGGATTCCAGAAGTGCCCTGAACTCCTAGAAACTCAAGGATGAGAAATGTTTGATGAATAGAGACCTTAGAGGTATAGGTAGTTCTACTAAATGCTTTTTGGTTTTTTTAAATCTCTCCCAGAGCTTTGACTTTTGTTTCATTGTTCAGCTTTAATTCCCTGCTTGTCCTTCAAAAGCCAAGTGCTTTTAACCACTGAGACTGCAGTTTTAAGGGACTTAGGGATTCAGCTATATTCAGTAAATAGATAACATTCAGGTTACATGAGGAAAGAAGCGGCATTACCAAGACATTTTGAACATTCAAGTTGAATATTTGTTAGGTGACTTAGTACAAATATTTGTTAGGATGTAGCTAACAGCAACTCGTAAAACTGCAAATAATAGAAGCATCAAGACCTAAAAAAATCAGAGCAGTATTTTTTGTCTGTTATTCCAAATGCACATTAGGTTCATCTGTTCATACAGCAAGGCAACACAATCCCAAAGAATAAAATATTAGAAATTCAAATGAGAAATATCTTATGAACAACTCAATGCGAACTTACTTAACTTCCTTTTTTTTTTACTATTTTGAGAAGTTACAAATTTGAAAACAGATTAAAAAAATAGGCAATATTCCTATTGCCTAGCAAATAGGAAGTTCCCAGCAAAAGATGTCTCTAACACATCAAAGCAGCAAACTACCGCAGTAGCAGGGGGACTTAACAGCAGGACTGTTACAACAAGAAACACCTTATTATACAGTCAACATCTGTGCTTCCTAAATGGCAAGGTAAATGAACATAATGGTTAGTGCCCTGTATTCACATTTTGCCACCTGCATGTGCACGGCAATATACTGCACAATCAAATCAGATAGCACCAGAAAATAAAAAAAAATAAAAAAAAAAAAANTAGTAGATTGTCTGCATTTAGTCAAAAAAATCCCTGCTCTGTCTCTCCACTCCCCTTGAACATCCGCATGAAATATGTTTAAATGCAGCAAAACAACATACCAAAGTCCTACAGACAACCCAAACAATCAACACTATTAGCTGTAAAAAGATCAGGACACAATCAGCAATGTGACTTCATAATTTGGCAAGATGAAATAAAAATATTGGAGTAGGTCCTACTTGCTTGTCTATATTCAGTAATTTTATAAAAGTAATTATGTCATAAATATAGAAATCTCAGTTAAGCAATTACTAAAAGCTTACATATCTGGAACTTTTTAAGAATAGAGGTAGTGAAAAATCCTTCAACTATTATCATGTAAGCCTCAAAACCCTCAAATAACATTCTAGGGCCGCACCTGTTGGTTTCTATACTTATCAGTACTTCAAAGCCTGCTAATATTATTTGAGAAAAAAAAAGAAAGAAAAGGGGAGAATTAAAAATTATTTCTAGTTATCATAAATAGCTAAGGCTTCTATTTGAAGGACTTCATACACCCTTTTGCTGAGGGCAGAGAAACATCTTCCTAGGGGAATGGCAATCCGTAAGATTTAAGACTAGGATTTCAGTTAAGGACAAATCAAGCAAATGCACAATCATTTTCCCAAGAGATCTGCTTCTTTCTAAGATAGGAATCTCTGGGCAGTTGTTGTTGCATAAACATTATTCTTAAAAGAACATTTTCATTTTATTCCATGACATATCAGAACTCTGTAAATAGTTGTCTACATTTCATGTGAACCAGTATGATTCAAACCCATGTTGCATCAGTGATCCTAGAGAATGGTGGAGCTGCAATGATTCAGTGTTACTGCTGAATTTCTAGAGTGAGCCATTGACCCACACTGCTCCTCAATGGGACAAACAAGCCAAACAAGCCTGTTACTAAAACTACTTGAAGTCATTAAAGTGCAACGGATAAGCACTGTTTTGTATACATGAACATTCCCTAGTGCTTAATCTCTAATTAGTAAAATTTAACCTTAAAAAAAGATATTTAGAATGTAATTATGGCTTTTTTAAACTCATGGATGAATTAGGTTGGTTTGGGGTTTTTAAATTAGTTTTAATCTTTACCCAATTTTAAAATTTTCAAAGTATTACAGATAATCTCTACATGATAAAATTACAGCAGTCAGATAGATGGAGCAGCCATTTCACTTTCCTGACCTTAAGAAATATGATATGAGAGCACTTTATTACATCAGGCAGAAGGATCCAAGAGTGTTCTTCCCAGAGAAATTCAAATGTGGTTGCTCCTTTTAATTGGTGTCAGGAGTTCCAAAAGTCTAAGACAATCAGAATCCAAAGGAGATTAAATATGTGTTCTATATTAGTTCCATAAATGCTGACACCATGCCCAAGGAAGTGAAATGGCTATATATCAACTGTCTGTTTCCCTCTACAAAGAATTTTGAATAAAGTTTTTTGCTGGAATAAAATTACTATCAAAAACACCGGTAGCTATGCACCGTAGAAATTTTAGGGTTCCCCATATTTTGCAAACCCAAATATTTGCAGCAATGAGAAAAGAATCATCTTATGCACTTTAGGAAACACTTAATAAGCATTCCAGTCCTGACTGTGGGCAGGGGTTGCTGGCCATGTGAGAATTCCATAGACATACACGCATTACGACCTTCTCATTGCTTAGAGTAGATTAGTTTTCAATCAAATTCAGATTGGCAAAATAGTGGAAACAGTTCAGCTAGAGGCAATCAGCCCAGCTGGAAATGCATAGTGAGGAGCCTTTTGATGTGAAGTGACATGCAAGGTGAATATTTGTTTCCAAACAAGAGTACAGTGCAAACAAGAAAACATCAGAAATAATTGGCTGATTTTTTATAACTGAGTTCAAACATTGCAGGTAAAATATGCATATAACATTAGTGTTTAATTTATTTTTGTACACCTAGTTACATATGTATGTTTTTTCCATGTTATTAAAAATATGTTCTTTTATAAATTAATTTTAAATTCCTGGGCTCAGAATAGCTTCCTTTTAAATGTTAGAAGGAGACTGAGATGAGAATGAAGGGAAATCTATATGGAAGTTTCAAAACCATTTTTTTACCCATGCTCTGACTGAATTTATAATGACGATGAGCCTATGACTGAGAAAATTAGGAATTTCTGTGTTTTGAATTTTGCAGAAAATGAATGAAGGTGGGAAGAGGTCTTTGTTTTCCATCCACATCGATGTTTTACCTAACTCTAGTGTACAACTTACTGCCAAATCTTTTCTGTAAAGCAAAGCACGTGCTGGTTCCAAAAAAAAATGGAAACAAACTTAATTTCAATTAATTTTAACATGAATCATTCTTTGCCTCAGATGGTTTCGGCACAAGGTGCTTGCTCTTAGTTACTCAAGATTCTGTCCTTTATGCCCTGAGCCATTGTGAATACGTGGCAGGTTTTCCTTTTCAATTTTCCTTTTTCTCTCAACATTTCCGAAAAATAGCTAAAATCTAAACCTTCAAAATATTTCACTGAAACCATAAGCAAAACAAGAGCCTGTATAACATGTATATTTTAAAAGGTTACATAAGACAATGCCATTTGTATGTAGAAGTTTAAGCCTATAGCATTTTGTGTGCATTTAATTATCAAGTTTTTATTAAATATCTATATATATATATAAATTGTATATATATGTGTGTGTGTGTATAGGTTAGGATTTTTTGATATTTAAAAAATCACTAAAAATCTTATGATTTATCTTAATGATCTATAACCGTGCGCAAATACATAAGACATTTGAAAGCAAAGTTATTAAGCAGTGTTGTTGAATTTTCACAAGGAAATACTCCTGATTAGAAACTGGCTTTAGTGTTCACAGTAATACAGGGGGAAACTTTCAAATATGAAGATACAACTGAAGTAAAAATGGGATGGGCTTACAGACTGCAGCTACACGTTCAATGTATTATTTTCTTTATTTACACAAAGTATTTAAGCTCACACTTATAAGAGGAATTCCCATAGTACTTGAAACACTTTTTAATATCAAATGTAATGGGAAACTGCAAGTGTCTCCAAGACAAGCAACCACTTTATCTTTGATCTTCATATTCTCTCTTGTTTTAAGACAGCATATACAGGCGTGTAACATTTCCCGTCAGCCTTTGAAGGAATACACAACAGCTGTTGATATAAAATTATGCATGCATCTTAAATTTTATATTGTGTACGTATATGTTTTAGAGTGCTCTCTAATCAATTCTTTCAGAAGTACCATCAGGATTAACACTGAAACGAACTAAAATATAAATGGATTCTTACATCTCAGAAACAAATGTGGCCTCAGAACTCATAACAATACTTTAAATTTCTTATCTCTTTAATCAGGCATAGTGGCTCACTAAACATAGTTGGAATATAAAAGCCTTTCTGCAGTCAATATCCCGGTGCATTAGCAGGTGTGCTGTAAGAACATTGTTTTGAAATTCATCACCTCTGATCATTAACTTACCATGCAATGGAAGGGTATTTCAAACTGACTGTAGTGCCAACACATAGTGTAAAGAGCTTAGGAAAAATTACTCAAGCAAGAACCAACAACAGATTTTGTTTACAATGAGGGACTGAGGAAAAATCATTAACACACTACAGTGTTTTAAAAGACAGATGGCAGAACAGTAGACCTAAATTTAGCCATACAACTATAATCATATAGTACATGGAGAAGAAAAGCATGCTTTGAAAGCTTGAATATAGTTAATAGAGTTTCTTTTGCTGGCTGTATTTACACTATCAAAAGCGTGGAGTTGGCCATTGACTTGGAGATGAGTGATAATTTTCTAAGACAACCTTGCTTCTGTATTTATCTTTTTTAACTGAATTTTTTTTTTTTTTATAGAATTTATACTAAGCCATCCCAAAACTGTCAGATTGCATTTCAGGATATGCACTAAACAAAGGAAATTACATGACATGCACCTTTTTGTGTCCATATCGTCGTCAAAGGAGGCATGAAGCAGAATTATATCCTTCATTAGCATTTCTCTTTCGTAGGAAGTATATCTGCTGCTGTACATATTTATATCTTGCTAGAGAAAGCACTGTTCAAGACAAGTGCCAAGTACTGGAGCAGAACACAGTCACGTTTCCTTAGGTCTGGACAGAGGTCAATTTCTAGTCTTGAACAGGCCTCCAAACAGAACTACTTCCTGCACAGCTAAGACTTCCACATCATTCTTTTGAAATTGCTTTTTTGCTTGAGGGAGACCTGGTAGTCATGCTTTCCATCTGAAATCATCAGGCAGACTGTTACAGATTAAGGATATGCAATATAGTGAAGCAAAACTCAAGTCTCCCATTCATAACCATGCTCCTGAATGTGACACTTAAACCTTAAAGCAAACCATGCCAAAAGTTAATTATTTGGGCAGCAGGGTGCAATCCTTCCTGTCTAAATAAAAGAATATTCTTTGACTCCAAGTCCTCAAATAGGAATACCCCTGAAGAATCTTGAATAACTCTATTCATAGCTATATAACTGTATAGTCCCATCCACCAAAGCAGCTTCTCAATGACTTGTAAAAAAACAATCCCTTTGATCTTTAACTTAATATCTTTCAGTTTTAATCTTAGCCAAGCTGAACAAAGGCACAGAATAAAGCTGTATGTTACCTGCATATTTCAATAAGTAACTCTTGCCATTCCAGCTTCTGGTTGTATACACAGGTTATAGGCAATGTAAATTTGTAATGTAAAACAATTACAATTCTTAAACTGAATATATAATACTGTTTCTATTGACCAATGAATTGCAAACATTTGCATGACCAATAGGCTGTGGAAGGGATTTAAACTGGATGGCTTTTATGGATTCAGATGGACAAAGATGCAGTCTTTACGCATTAGATTAATGCTAACAACTGTTACTAATAAATTCTGACATGGTTTATAGATCTTTTAAAACAGATTAAGCAATTCATCTTGAATAGACAATGAGCTCTAATACTGGTTTAGCTTCAGTGGAGACAGAGAGAGAAAGTTCTCTGACTCATTACAGAACCTTGATAGAGATGTTTTCAGCTACTCAAAAAATAATCACAAGTAGTGGACTGAGAATGACATTTGATGGCTACTCTCGTGGCCTCTGGTTATGCCCCTCTCACACACAGATTTTGCTGACCCTGTAATCTCACTCATTTGCAGTGCTGGGATGTAAAAAAAAACTACCTTCTGGGCCAAGCAGGGCTAGAGATGCTGCAGAGCTGTACTGCAGTGTCATCTCTCACACTCGTGACCTCATGTCTGACACCACCAGTGACCACCCCCACAGACATCCTGATCAAAAGCTTCAGTGCACAGCGCCATGAAGCAGCAAAAAGGCTGCCATTGTGTGCAGCAGCTGCCCATTTAACTTAACTGTGCCCGGTACTCAAAGCAGCCCGGATAATAGCAATGGCTGTGAATAATGGCAATCCCAACAATGCCACAGTTCCTTCCTACTCCCATAATGTCAGGCATGGCATCTAACAATGGGAGACAGTGTACACCTCGAGTCTAAAAGCCCAGTTTGATTCAGCTAGCAAGGGAAGAAAAGCTTTTGGTACAGTTTTATAAATTTTTGTCACTGTTTTACTTTAGGGACAAAAGCCTTCAAGCAGTATTAAAATCACATGCTCAGGGTTTCTTTTGCACAGCACTTCCTAGCAAAGTAAACTGCATAAATCTAATTTAACAGCATTTCTTACGGCTCACAGTGCCTTCTTTAAACAAGCTTTCCTCCAGAGTTTACAAAAGCCATGTATTAAAGCCAGAAAAATAAATTATGGGACTTTGCGACCTCTTCATCTGGCAATGACAATAAGTGGCATTACGGCAGAGCTCTGTACATTTCCAGGGAACATGTAATTTTCCACTGAAAAGGATTCTCCTACCATCTTTTACCAAAGCCAACAAGAACAGGCAATTATCGTAAGATATAGAAGAGAGTTTTGTGTGGTTGATTTGGGGTTTTTTCAATACCAATTCAAAAAAGCAAGGCTCTTTATCAAAAAATATAGGAACTGGCCTCAATATGGAAGTAAAGGCTGTAAGAGTGGGTGATAGCCTGGATAAAGCATACATATAATGAGATGAAGATGCTGATGACCTATATGACCCCATTCATAAGAAAAATACCAGCTTTGAAACCGGACAAAGGGAAATCCGACAAGCTTCCAACTTGTGTTTGTGGTTAAACCACAATCAAAGCTTATGACGATAAACAACTTACGATTTTCTTTGCACAGTTTTACTCTTACATTTTCTCTAAAACAGCCAGTATTGGTGCTTTCAAAACGGTAAAAATGAAAGTCACATGACAAGAGTTATTGTAATATTAAATAACAAAGCAATAACTGAAAGATTTTTTTAAAAACAACCCTACACTCTTAGCAGACAAGATCTAGGAATAACACTTTGATCTTCAGCCTGATGCAGCAGGAGATAGATCAAGTATCAAGGATTATTCTTATTGCAAAAATAGGTTATAAGCTGTCAGCAGAAGATAATTCACAATAATAAAAGAATTAGAGAAAGCAGTGTACTAAGCCTCTGCCTACAGTGTTACAGTCCCTAAGAGATGAAAGAACAGAACTTTTTTTTTTCCCCTTGAGTGTTTCACTGGCTAAGAAAAGCTCGCAAATTCAATGCAAGTCTCTTTGGATTTTTTTTTTTTTTCCAGAAAACACAGTTAAACAGGGTAAATGAGTACTACTAAGTTTAATGATCTTCCTCACTGGGTCACATTTTTTTAAAGTTTCATCCTCTTGAAGAGACCTTTATACAGCACTCTTCCTCAATGGATTTTATAACACTTCACAGAGGAAACAAGACATAATTTTCCTTCAATTTCCTACAGTAAGGAAAACCAAATGAAAACCCCAATACAGATATCAAGAGGGATTCTCAAGGCTGGAATCACGTAAGAATTTTCAAACAAGGTTCTGATGTTGATGACTAACTCACATAACCCTAAGGGCTTGCAAGAACTCAACTTGCTTTTTCTCGGTATCCGTGGAGACCAACGGGAGAGTCCCTTCCTTTCTCAGTACCTCCTGGGACTAGGGCTTCCCAGAATCTATTAATTTCCACTTTTATCCCAGCTCTATTCACAAACATGGTAAACAAAGACAGAAACAAAGTCCAGGTTTCAGAAGAGGGAGAATGGTGATCTGTGCACTAACAATGCTGAAAAGATAGGCTAATTAATGTCCAGACACTGATTTGGTCACCACCATCCATGACAGAACAAATGAGACTTTTGGCAGGTTCCACTTTATAATCTCAAACCTGAGTTGACAGGATTTTTTAAGAGAAAATTTTTTGAATAAAAAACTTGAGGAGCAGATCACTGAGATCAAAATCAGACCACAATCAGTGCAAACCATCAAAGTAAAGTCTAGAAAAGTCTTGACTGAGAACTTATACTTCTATTTGATACTCCAATTGAACTTTAATCTAATCATCAGTATTTATTGAAAGTGAAGCTTTTATGTTGCTAACATATCTATCTTTTAATACTATATGAAGCTGAATGCCAAAAATATAAATGCAGCATTATGTGGAGAAAAGTAAAAGAAAAGAGGTTAGGTTTCCATAAACCTTTCTTTTATGCCTCATTTCTCTAACACAAATGGACTCCATTTCCACTTAAAGAATCCCTTTGATTTACAGAGTATTAATAGCTGCATTTCATTTCTGAAATACAATGTGATTAGTAATTATGTTCAGAGACAGATAATGTACTCACATCACTCATGCTTTCACAAGGTCTGGAAATCATTACTGCACTATTGAAAAACAGGTTTGGAATGCGCTACAAGTTTAACAAAGAGAGTCACTCACAGAAGGTCAAGATCTTTCAGAAAGTTTTCAAAGTCCTGGCTTAGTATTGGCTTATTCTGTCAGTTCTCTACCAGGTTTCATAAAAAACCCTTGGAGCAAACTTTATGAATTTTCAGGAAGACATTTCTGATCATATTAGATCCTTACATAGTCTCTTGTTCCTCTACTGTTGAGAAATTGAATAATATTTTTCATATACAGCTTTATGTAGCTAGACTCTTGTTTGTCCTCTATCATTTCTTCAGCACCTCGTACAGAAGCTCTTTGTACAGTTTTCTTAAAATTGTGAGGTTTTGGGTTTTTTTTTCAAAAAGCAATATTATAAAGTAACTATGTCTGTCACAGATGTACAAGAAAGAACTTGAAAATGGTAAAGGTGCAATTTCATGAGCTACTTATGTCAATCCAAGTCTAAACTGCTGCAAAAAGCGATATTTCTCTGTTCCTTGCGCCCAGTCAATGTGTTTCCTCCTACTATGTGTCAGCATTAGATTTCTGATACCTTAGACAGAAATTCAAAAAACAATCTATCTTTAAATGTTCGAATTTTGAACTCTCAAATTAAATTGTTTTTTAATTTATAAAATTTCTATCAGTGTTGACCTGACGTGGCTAGAATTTCCCACAGGTTCCTGCAACTATACTTGATTGTTGCTGATGAGCATGTGAATTTTTATCATAAAAACAATCTCTTACCTATCTCAGAAATTAGCATAAGAGAGCTTTCTAGGTTTAAGATCCCAGTCTGCAGGCTATTAGTACAGGGTATTAGTACCAGGATAACAGCTTCTTGGGACTAGACCCTTTAGCTTTTCTTGGTCTGGTCTGCTTCAAGTGAGGACTTAGCCATTTCATTTGCTCTGAAACCAAAAAAAAAAACCCAAACCCAAACCAAAAAAACAAA
This sequence comes from Mohoua ochrocephala, assembly GCA_013398855.1. Lineage (NCBI taxonomy): Eukaryota > Metazoa > Chordata > Aves > Passeriformes > Acanthizidae > Mohoua > Mohoua ochrocephala. The sequence goes on from VZTA01011852.1 coordinate 35,094, forward strand.
CCAAAACCTATACAGAATAAAACACCAATAAATCCTTCTTTAGCCTTTTATCCTTTAATCTGCCAATTTCCCATTCTGCATTCTCCCAAAGTCAAACTGATTTTCCAGGAGAGGAGATTTTCTTTCATGTACACTTAGCATAAAGTTAGCTGTCAAATCTGAATGTTTTGTTCTCGAGCTTCTGCTATGTAAGCAGTGTGATGCTTGTTAAGGGCTTGGTTCCATGGCTCCACAGTTTGAGCGCTTGTGATATGAGAATCCAACACAATTAACCAGGCATCACGGGTTATCCATACACCGATTTCTCAGGAGAAGCACACACAAACTGCTATCATTCATCACAACGTCAACACTGCAATGGAGATGTAGATACTTTGGGGGCATTGCTCCTGTAAAAGAAAAATCTGTACAGCTCCACTGACTTTAGTGGACCTACAGCATTTATATTCTTAAAGAACGTGATCCACTGTAATTTGAAACTCAAACACAGACACAATAAAATTTAATGTAGCTTGGAAAGGATCTATTCTAGAAACAGCTTGTAAGCATCAGATAATTACTCTCTTCAGATAGTTACAAGGGTGGATTAATTTTACATCTTGCTCATTTCCATTTAGTACGATGCAGATGAATCAATGCTACAAGAGGAAAAAATGCAGGAATGTTTATCAAAATGCGTAAACATATTTACAGTCTTTTGCTGTATGTTCATTCCATCTCATTTTTACTTAATTACAGATAATCTTGAGTAGTAATGAAGAAAGCTTCTGAAAGAGTCCCCTCCTATTGAAGTGCGAAATTACCAAAAAAAAAGCAAAAAGCCTAGTTCTTCTGTAGGGACTAACTCTCTAAAGGTCGATGCTGATCTCATGAGGGTATCTATCCCTTTTTTTTCCCCTCAGTTATATAAATAAGTTTATTTTTAAAAGATCTTTTAGAGCTGCATGACTTTGGTCAAAAAACCTAAGAAATTTTTCAGACATATTGCACTGAGAGAAGAGATACAAGGGAAAATTGCCTTTAGTTTCTAGAGCCCTGAATTATAGTTTTATTCTGTGAAAACTGTAGTATGAATTATCTGTCCTGCTGGTTAAAAAGATTCCATGGTAGAAACACTTTGTATTCTCCAGTTTTCACCCTTCTGAAAAGGTTTCTACATCTAGTCATGTAATTTACATTCAGAATACATAAAAGGAGACAGTTAGCTCTTTCTACAGGACTGAAGCTAGTAGTTCTTTCTAGTTCTAAGCTCTTCTCCCTTGTAAAGGGTTCCTTACTCAGTCCTAAGAGAAAATGTAAAGTAAATCAAGAGCTTTAAGACAGGAATTGTTTTCCCCTCTATCAAATCTATTAAATAAGTGCAGTACTTTGAAAATGGAGATTTCTATACAAGAGCTAAGTACTATTGCCATTACTTCATTGCCAAGGGACAGCTGCTACTAAGGTCATTCTCTGTAGAATTATTAATTTAGCATTTTCCATGATACGTCCTGTTTTACACTATTCTAACCGCGCCAAAATTTAAGCATTTGGACTGCAATATTGTTTGTCATTTTTTTCCTTTTAAAAACTTAACAATGACCATTTTATGCTTTGTATGTTAATATATGCAAAATCCACTGGTTTTAAAGGTTTTTTATAGCTCTCCAATTACTTCTGGAGCATTTTTGTTACCATAAACACAAAGAATATCTCCAGCACACTCGAGGATTCCTTTTGCAACTACAAAGATACCTTTTCCTGTCAATAATTCCTCCAGCATTACTCAATGTAAAAATAAAGAAAAAAATTAATATATTCAATATAGATTTTATTGACTCTGGTAGCTAAATAACAAGATTTCCACTTCAACAAGCATGCCTCACAACCAGGGAGACTACAGACCACAAAGGGATTAATCCCTCCCCATTCCCAATTGCTTTTTCTGAAGAACAAAGGACATTATGGGAAGAGATCTATAACTGAGCTTTGCATTGCAGCATTGTTATTTCAGTATTTTTCTTGTCCAGACATAATAAAGGAAAAAGTGTCCTACTGGTGAGACAAAAGGGTAAGGACAGATAATGGAAACAAGAGAACAATGGCAACTTTGATCAGCAGAGAGTTATAAGAGGAATAGACTGGAACTGGTACACCCAGGTGAGGTACTACTACAAGAGAAGGGACTGATTTTATGATAGAGGATGGGCCAGAAAGACATAAAATTTGAAGAGTCACTGGAGTCTATAATCAGATATTGAGCTGCTATTTTTCCTTTGACATTCTAGGAAAAAACTATGAAACTTATGGACAAATATGTCCTTTATTCCTCCTAAGTGAGGGGTTATATTGCACTGTTACTTCTGCTCTGAGCATGCAAGAGAAATGTTCTTCATGCACCTGAGAAATCCAGCCCAGCTATAGAGGAGTAACATGGTAGCACACATTAACTGGTTCTAGTTTATTTCTCAAAAAGAAATACTTTTTTTTAAATGTTAAAGACATAGAAAAACTATTAATGCTATCAAGTTTAAGCGTAAGCTAATGTTATTTAGTTTGAATTTAATTTGACTTCAGTGGACATAACCAATCAAATACTGTATAAAAGGAACAAGTGCTATTGCACACCATTAAGTCTGCAATAGAGACAGCGCTCAGGGAAAAAAATGCTCAGGCTTAAACAAATAGTTAGCACCTTTGCCTCAGTACAATATATTAAAGGGTTTTACATGTTCGGATAAAAATCAAAACATTGTACTTGGAAGGTATTTTATAGGGTATGTTCCTTTCCTGAGCTGGCTTTTCCCTTCAGTATTGCCTTCTTTCCACCTATCCTCACGAAAGGTCGAAGTATTAGCGGTGAGGAGGCATATGGAAGGAGAGAGGAGAGCTCATTATTATCACAGGAAATTGTCCAAGTAGAGATTTCTAGACTAGACTACCCACTTACCTGTAACTAAACATCTTATACTTTGGAAAGCCTTATGTATATATCTTCAATGACGAAAAATGAAGTTATATTCTGAATAAACGACTACTTGTCATTTAGGGCCTTGAAAACTATATTCTGTATATTATGAGAGGGGACATACCACACTGGTTAGAGAGGAAGAGTCTTCATGGTTTCTTTTCCTAGAACTGGTGTAAGGATGTGCTTGTTCACTTTACAGAACTATATGAGATCTAAAAAAATATGTTCAGTCATTTGTATCAAACCCAGCCTAGTAGTCTGCATTAATAATAGGAGAAAGTAGTATTAGAAAGAAATATCAAACGTTAATTTTAAAACAGAGGGGGAAAAACCTGTTTCAATCCACAGGGAAGAAAACAGTCATTCAATTTTGAAATATGATTTCTGACTGAATTTCCTTGTTATTCAGAGGAGCACAGAGAAAAGGTAAACAAAGCCATCCAATGAATTAAAACTTTTCCTATTTCAGTGAGTGATTTAGCACAGTTACAAAGTTAATTCATACTTACTAGAATTCGTAAGGGAAGAAAATGTTAATAATCCACACTCAACAGAGTTTTAAGACATGGTGTGTATTGAATGGTGAAAGGCCCCATCTAGGATGACATACAGAACTTTACTAGCCTAGCACTCCGCATCCTCAGTAATAAACTAGAAGATTCAATAAGTAATAAGCTGAAGAAATACACAAATCGCACCAGAGATAAAGCAATATCAATGAGACAATGATCTTCAAAACACAACCTGAAGATAATGAAATTGCATTACACTGGGAAAAATAATTTGGAAAAGTTTTTGAAGAAAAAGAAGAAATTTTCAGAAAAACACAAAATCAGGGGAGTTAAGAGAGAAAACAATATATTTTACTGATGTGAATTGGTTGCAAGAAAGCCTTTGCTGCATTAGGCTGTGTATATCAAAAGATACATACAACAGTGTTTCAGCACTCGGTATCCTGCACTTCCACAGCTGCATGTGGAACAGCATATTCAGTTCTGGGCATATCACCAGACGATTACTGTCAAATCTGAAAAGACCTGAAGAACAGTAAAGAATTTAAACGCCTGAGGGAATTTTATGTTACAAGATTTAGGTGAACTAAATACGAACTGCTCTCCTCAGAAAGGACCAAAAAACCACAAATACAACTGTAAGGTTAAATAATATTGTTGAAGAAGATTTAATTGCCGTATGAAACAAACCCCCAGCATTAAAGTTAAAAAAACCCTGAAACATTCAACTAAATGGGAAAATATTCTAAGACTAGAGTAAAAGTACTTCGTGCAATTATCTCTCTGCGACACTGAGAAAAGCTTCTCTGGAACATTTAAAACTAGGGTAGTCCAGGGACTTTACACACTTAAAGAAGCCAAGAGGCACCCAGGGAAGGGATAAGATTAAGATGTAGCAGGAAATAGTGATGTATTAATGCCTGAGAAAAGGAAACCACTGCGAAAAGCAAAGAGAATTCACGAATACCAGAAACTCCTAAACAAAATTATCAAGTGAAGTACTGAGATACTAAACAGTATCTCAGGTCTCAGGATTTCTACTGTTTAGTATTTTGTGTCTGTAGCATCTATTTCTACAAAATATATTTTTCAATAGCAGGTGTAAATTTGAGGGTATTCTGACTGGAAATTCTACTATCAGTAATAACAAATATTTGTTATAAGTGTAAACAAGAACAGAACTAGAAAAAAATAATCCAAATCAAAATCAAAGTCTACCTTTCTTACAAACTAAGTCCACTTTATTCTGCAAGTAATTAGCTTATCCAGACTCAAATGTACACATACAAAAGACATATACAGAGGAGAGCTGACTTAAACAAGAACTTGCCATGAGAAACACCAATCTCTACTGCAGAATAATATAAGCAAAAAAGTCATTCTAATACACTCACACTTCAAGGGCCTCTCAGGCATGAAAGATGAGAATTTTAAAAAGGTTAATTTCAGCTCTCAGGTATGCCTGACTAAAGGCAGATTACAATAAGAAATTGCTTTAATTATGGCAAGCCAGCTAACTGTATCCCTAAAGTTTTTAGCTCTAATAGTAATAGTTAAGGAATTTTGAGAGATTCTATCATAACCACCACATTCATATCAAAGCACATTTGGGACCACGTTTTGCCCTTCGTTACATCATTTCAAATCAGTATTAAACTCTCCAAATTAATGTAGATTCTGTTTACAAAAGCCTTTAGATTCACAAAGCATCCAGAAATGGAGTGCGGCTTTAATAACTAAAACAGTGGAGAATATTTCTTACAATTGAAACATTCATAGATGTAGTGGAAAAAAAAATTAAATGCAAAACTTTCTTTAGATACATTATTCCTTCTCAGATGCCACATCTCCAGGAAGATTCTTCGGCTATGAGAATTGAGAGTATTAAGAAAAATCTACCTTTCTCTTCAGCTGAACTTCCGTAGCTTAAAACAGTACCTGGAATAAGGATTAGGACATGATCCTCCCACATCAGTGCTCCAACTAGCAACCTGGAGACTATTTCTGACCCATTGACAGGCACAATGGCTTTGTAAGAGTCTTTCGACAAGAACAGGTCAACTCTCAAACTTAACAAATATTGTGAGCTACAATTCTTGTTGTTGTGAGCTACACCCCAAATGAAGCAGAAGGGGCACCTGATTCTTGTTTCCCACCACATGAAGAACGCAAGAGGGACACCAACACCCCCATTTCAATGAACTTTACAGCTGCTTCAACAGAGTTCTGAATACCTCTAGCAAAAGCAGTCCCTACAGGTGAAATACACAGAAAAACAAAATCCTGACTCTATGCCAGACAGATTCCAAGCAATTTAACTCAGGATATTTGTGACAGTCACGTGCTTTGGCAGCAACGAGCTCTCGCATCCTCATCTAAAGAAATGTGCATACTTATTTTTTGCATTAAAATGTTAAACTAGGATTCTAGAAGGACAGCGAAATGAAACAAACAAACAAACAAACAAACAACTCAGTCCTTACCCTCTAAGGGATTGGAATGGAGTTGGCTGGGATTGGAGGAAATGTGTGGTTACAGTGAGGGTTACTATGCAATTGTCTGTTTCTTGTTGGTCTACCTACATCACATAGCTTGAGTATTTTTTGATTGTCGTGCCTTATTGACACCCTTTCTTCTACCATTACTTGTTTAAATGAATCTTTCCAACACATTTCTTCTGCTACCACCATAGATTTTAATCTTATACTACTTCCCATTGCTGTTTAAATGTAATTTTCCACAATTATTTATGGAAATCTATCTATCTATCTAAACACCAAAATAAACACCAGAACCAAAATCCTATATGACGACATTTCTCTATCAGGAAAGAGAACTAGGACATCTACTTTGAAAATGACATACATATGTTGCCCAAGTCCCATAGAGCTTGATATGCTGAAGCTAATTACAATACTGTATTAATAATAATAAAGAAAAAATAAAGAAGAACACTAAGACAAATAAAACAGATTTCAGTTAGCTGTATTCTGAGAGGACCATTTCCCAGTGTATCTTAGAAAAAATTTTTAAGGCGAGATTTGGCATAGATAAAGTATTTCAGTAGCTTGAAAATCCCAGACTTGCATGTAGTGATGCAGGGTATAGCTATGCCGTGAATTATCTGTCTCACTCAGAGAATGGAATTGAAAATAAATTTTCTAAGCAGTAGATTTAAAACCCAAAAGGAAGACCTTTCCATATATGGCACAATTCAATTTAAAAATGCCTTCTTACAGAATGTTTCATAAAACAAAAGCATAAATTGGATTAGCTTCAGAACAGGCCAGCTGGGAGCCCCGAGTCCTTAAACTCCTAGTTGCCAGAATCTGGGAAGACACACTTGTGAGAATTGCTATATCCATCTTCTATTTCTTGCTTCTTTTTCAAGAATTATTCACTATTATCAACCTACGCAAATGTGTAATCTGACTTAATTGATCTTACCATATTATATGCAGTGCCAAGAATAATATGCATACAATAAGTTGGTGAGGTATGTGCTAGAGCACCCACACATTGAGCAAGGAGCTAAGCCACGGAACAGTATTAAAAAAAAATAAAAGATATATTTGAAAGTGTGTGCTTTTCCAGACTCAGTAACTATAGGTTTGTGCTCCTCGGCACTGAAGGCTCACTGCTACTTTAGATTATGTCCAGATTCGAAAAAAATTGAAGGTGATATTAAGCCAAATGAAAAAGAAAAAAGCTACCCAGGCATGAAATATAACTGAAAAACAGCAAACTACAGATAAAAACTTCTAAACAAAGTACATTTTTCATTGATGAATCATGTAAAACTAAACGGACAAAGCAATATGCAAGGGAAATGAAGAAGAAATTATTGTAGAGGAAAAATAAAAGTTAAGACAGCCAAGGAAACTAACTGCCTAAGTGCATAGAGGAATAAAACCAATCTCTCCCCTCCCCCAGCACATAGTTTTACTTTGAAAAATAGTACTAATATTTAATGCTCAAAAAAAAGAGAAGTGCAGCTATAAAATCACAACACTTGAGTAGATTGCTTGGAATGTCAAGAAACATAGTTATGAATGTATGTGTGGGAGAGAAATTAAAATGTGATTAAAAAACTTAAGTTTTCAGTTTCTACCCTTAAATTTTTGTGTAAAATTATAATAAGTAAATTAACACATTTCACAGCCAGATAGCTACACATACATATACTAAGAAAGTATCAGAAGGATAGGTAGCTTTGACAGGGATGACTTTACTAAAGCAAGACAAAAATATATCAGCCAAAGTAAGCCTTGACTGTTTCTACATTTGCTAGCTATTAGCTATGAAAGATTTGGAACTTGAAATTGTTGAAGCAAAATAACATTCTACTATTTGTTATTTTTAGTCTGAGGACAGGTATGCATAAAATAACTCTAGATGAGATGAAACTGATTAGTTTATAGCAAATTATATTCTTGATAATTCCCAAGAGGTTTTTTCTGTTGTTTCAACATTTAAAATAAAATTAACTATTAAATTCAATGTCAGTAAGCATTTTACTGATCATAAGACAGGAGCAAAACAAGGTTCCATCATGCCAATTCTAAAGAAGTTCTTTGTTCCAAAGAATTCACTATTTCACTACCTTCAACATGGTACCGTCAACATGTTGCGAGAAATAACAAATACCGTGTAATGAAGCTTTTATACAGTCAGTGTTCCTGCTAGTCACTGTTTTTTGATGAAAACTCTAGTCAAAATGAAATGGAAAAAATCCAAACCATACACAAGTTAATGGTAGGGTAACTTCATTGAACATATAACAAGGCTATTATACCAAAATATTGCTTTACTTGCAAGAGTTTTCTGAGCCAGTGTCGATTAAGAAGTTAATAAATAATATTTTTCTACACCCTCACATTGCCACCAAAGCCACAGTCTCTGCCCAGAAAACACACAATACTTTCAAACTGGTTTCTTCCAACAGTGGAGATTGGATTTAAGTTACAAAGATGAAATTGCATCTCCTGTAAACTGAAGATGTAAGGTAAGGACACAGAATACATTAAGTACTTATGAAGTGATGCCAATTGACATTGAAACAAGTGATGTGATACATGATATTACTTTTGCCTCCTTATGACTTCTTTCCTCCCCTCTGTGATGAAATTTACTGGCCATAACAAAGCCAACGAGGAAAGGCTCAGTGACTTCAGCTGAGTCAGCTTTCTGTGACTCCTACCGTGAGCCAGGAGACAGAGCGAACAGCCTGTTAAATCCCACTGCAGTCACGGGTCCATTAGGGGAGAGATTCAGATACATTTTGGGGAACCCAAAAATCTCTCAGTAATATTTACACGTCTGACAATAGCAAACCTATCATCTGCTGTCTAAAACCACAAAAATCATATTTAGGACACTTTAAATAAGGAACTTACATGCTGAAATGTGTTTATCCGACTGAAATTAGTATGTGTGTATTGACCAAAAAAAAGGAACACGAACTTGTCTTACAGTTAGTTATTACTTCTTAACTCAAAACAATTCATTAAAACAAAAAATCCAACAACAAATTCCCTACAATCCTAACTTCCATGGATTTTATGACATATTTCTAACTTGCAAATTTTAAGGTATAGAAATATAATTAGAAAAAAGTATGAAACAATTAAAATCTGTAAACCTAGAATGTGGAGCAGACTAATATTTTATCTAATTGATACTAAGAGAAATTAAATGGTTGCTCTCATAGGACAGATAACTATTATGCTGTGTACAGAGCAGCTGTCACAGAAAGCTAGTTTTCCCAAGCATATTAGTAGAAAAACAGGAAGAAGAACAAAATAAACCAACCAACCAACAAAAAACCAAACCAAAAACAACCCACCAGAAAGCCAACACCATGGTATTTTACATAGCCTTTATTGTTAAAGGAACATCAACTGGATCACTCTCCAGTTGTATACATGTTTCCTTGTACAGATATTTTCATAGGATTATACCCATACAAGGAAAAAAAAAAACAAATCAAACCTAGACATGAGAAACTTGTCACTGAGGATGTGGATCTATCAGAATTATTAATGCTCTATTTTAGCCATCACACTGAAAAAAATACTTGCAAGTTATATGGTAAGTATTTATAGAAATGATAAAGGACTTTTTATGCAGCCAGAGAGTGACCAAAAAATGGGCAATGGTTTTAAACTGTGATGACATGTTTAGATTAGATGTTAAGAAGAAATTCTTCTCTATGAGTGTGGTGAAGCACTGAACAGGTTGTGCAAAGAGGTTGTGGATGGCCCATCCCTGCATGTACAGAGAGAGTGAGAGGCTGGAGAGCAGCACGGCAGGAGGAACCTAGTGGTCCTGGTCAGCAGCAAGTCGAACATGAGCCAGCAGTGCTCTGGCAGCCAGGAGGGCCAACCCTGTCCTGGGGGGCATCAGGCACAGCATCGCCAGCTGGGCAAGAGAGGGGATTGTCCCGCTCTGCTCTGCACTCATCCTGAATCCTGTGTGCAGTTTTAGGCACCACAATATAAGAGTCATTAGACTACTAGAGAATGTGCAAAGAAAGGCAACAATAATGGTGAAGGGCCTTGAGGGGAAGCCGTATGAGGAGTGTCTGAGGTCACTTGGTCTGTTCAGCCTGGAAGAGACTGACTGGAGACCTCACTGCAGCCTACAACTTCCTCATGAAGGCAAGAGGAGAGGCAGATACTGATCTCTTCTCTGTGGTGACCAGTGACAGGAAATGAAGGAATGGCCTGATGCTGTGTCAGAAGGGGTTTAAATTAAATATTAGGAAAAAGTTTTCCACCCAGAGGGTGGTCGGGCACTGGAACAAGCTCCCCAGGGCCTGGTCACAGCGCCAAGACTGATGATGTTCAAGAAATGTCTGGACAACATTCTCAAGCAGATGGTGTAATTCCAGGAGCTGTCCTGTGCAGGGCCAGAAGCTGGACTTTGATGAACATTGAGGGTCCCTTCCAACTCAGCACATTCTTTGATTCTGTGTTTAGGGCCAGGTTGGATGGGGCCCTGAGCAACCTGGTCTTGTGAACGGCATCCTTCTCATGGCAAGGAGGTTGGAACTAGTTGAACTTAGAGTTTCCAATCTAAAACATTCTATAATTCTATACTGCTGTGAGTAGTGCCACGGGTACTTACTCCTTTGTTCTCTATTCTAATTAAGTTCCAGCAGGAACCTAGTAACAAAATAGGTATCTGTGCAAACTTTCCATCTCTGGACTTCAGCACATCCTGTTCATAGTAAATCTTTGGAGATTATCTTGTGCCAAATTTAACTTCCACTAAGCACGCAACAGTGCAAGTTAACCAACAGGTTCAGACAAAACTGAGTGAATTTTTGAACAGGACAAAAAAAATGGAGTAGGTACACAAAATTTGAAGCTTTCTTTCTAAAGCATAAAAATGACAGATAACACTTGTAACAATATGTCTGAAACAGTAAGCTAGGCTGTATTGTTAAGCAGAAGCACAGAATTAAATCTTCCTGCAATGCCATTCCTACTGTTACCTGCAAACACATTTTATAATCATTCTTCGTGACATCATCACAAAATCCATGCATATTCATTTTTCAAGCTTCTTTAGTATCATTAAGTCTGCTGTGATGAAAAAAATATATTCCATATGGAAATATTGTCAAGGTAATATTCTTCAGGTCATAAACCACTAAGCAAGCAAATCCAAGCATCTGATCACCAGTTCAAGTCAAATAGTACCTTCAAATTTATAAAATGAAACTTCAGCCAACTTATCACAGCTATTTGCAGCTCATAAACAATTTAGAAATTATGAGAATCATTAACTCGAACTACAAAAAGTAACAGTTTCACCTTGCATAATGTACCACAAAATATGCAATTGGATGTTGGCAAAATATACTTTGCATACCTTGTACTTTTTATTCAAATATTTGTCATAAATTTGTCTATTTCCTGAAAACAAGTCTAACAATAATTTTCCATGCATAAAATTGTAATTCTTACACAAAAGGTCAGTATTTTTTATGGTTGAACATTAGTAGCTTCCATATAAAAATTATTCAAGAAGTGCGACCACACCTACTTCTCCCTTGTCTAATTACAGTGAAAAGCATAAAAAAATTGCATTCCATTTTCAAAGTCTGTTTTGCCATCCAGGATCAAACTAGCACTGCACAAAAGCAGACTATACTTTCAGAAATTCTTGATGTTAAATGTGGTAGGAACACAAGGGAGTTTTATCTAATTAATTTATTGAAAGAATCACTAGCACATAAATTACAAATTCCAGCTAAAGGATTATGGTAGTGTACAGAGAGTGAATGGCTATGCAATTAAAGATCTCATGTAGTTTTCCTGCAATAGCTTTTCCTCTTGGATCTTACATTCATTGATCTGCCAAGGGACATCTTGGATGCCTCCATCATTACTGCTCTCAACTATTTAGTAAAAATAGCATTGTTCCTTCTTTTTGAAAGATTACATGAAGGATTCAGAGCTCAGAAACGGATCTTTCAAAGACCTGTTTTAAATACAGAACAACTCTGTATATCAATCACAAGCTATAGTGTAAGACAACATTTTTCGTGAGATTCCCAAATCCCTTTCTCTACTCAAGGCATGGATGCTGTGTTCATAGAATGAACTGTACTGAAGGTTGCAATCAGCGAATCTGAAATTATTTGCTTTATGACGTCTTACTTTCCTATCTTTCTGGGTTTAAACCTTATGCTTTTTTTCTTTCTTTATATTGATTTACAGAGATACATTATTTTACAACTACTTGCACTAGAATTGCCTGAGTCACAGGTTCATCCATTCCTCCTGCTAGAACTCTGATTATATTTCTTAAGAGATTTTTCCTCCCCTCCATCACTGACACCCATTCTCAGACTTCATTTTCAGTCTCCTTTCCCCCTGCTGGACATTGTTCTCAGTATGGCTAGAGAGGTATTAATCTCTTCTTCTTAGAACATTGTGAATACTCTACTGTGCTGAGTACCTGTCACATCAAAAAACGTTCATAATTCAGGCTTTTTTTTAAATGAGTACTAACTTACCACTGTAAAACCATAAATCATCTACTAGTTCAGCATTAGAATTCCACACTGTGCACAGCAAAACTGATTTGTCATGCATATTTCTTCAGACCATTTTAGATATTTAATATGACTTATTACAATGCATTTAAATATGGCATTTTTAAGCCCACGCCGGAAAAGTACACGTAGGTAAAAACAGACTCTTGATGGCCTCATGTTCACTTTATAGAGGTGGCTGGTAGCTGCTGTCTGGTTAAGTAACTACAGGAAGACTATCCTCAGCAGTGGAGTTTGCAGTGTATAAAGTGTGCTCCACAGAGGGACAGAACAAAAGCAGACCTGTTGAGTGACACAAAGACATTACACCTGTCTGCCATCAGAAGTGCCCAAGGTCATGCTGGATGGAGCTCTGAGTAACCCAGTCTAGTGGGTGGCACCCCTTCCCCTGGCAAGAGGGCTGGAGTTAGATGACCTTTAAGGTCCCTTCCAACCCAAACCATTCTGTGATTGTATGAAAAAGGGAGAAAGGGAGAGGAAGAGAGAGGGAGAGTGAATACCCACACATGCACACTGCCCCAACAACTTTGTCTTTTGTTGGCCATGCTACATGGCTCTTCTACTGACTACTACTAATGTAGCCCCACCAGATAAGCACAATTTCCATTATTCTCTGTATTAGCAAATAAAGTAGAACAGAAACATAATAGTGATGTTACTTCAGGCAGACCATTGAACACAGTTCATTTTCCGAGCAGAAGAAATAGAGTTGAAAGAAATGTTATGCCCACATAAAAATTGCATGAGTTATTATGCACTGGCAAATGCAAATGATTTTGTTTCCATGACACAGCAGCAGTTTGCTACAGAGCTTATCTCTTGCCTGACCCTTGGAACACAATGCCCAGCTCAATCCTACAGATTCACGAATTGATGATATATGAGGTAAAGTTAACTCAGCCATTTAAACTGGTCAGTGGTTTTAGGTGTCTAACACTACGTTGAGTCACTCAGGAACCTACTGAAGTCAGCTGAAAGACTGACATGGCTCTCGTATGAGGCCTTAAATCAGAAATGCCACACCATCCTGTCCTTGTTACAAGTAGCACTGTATGTGTATCTATCTATCTGTAAACAAACTTTGTGTTCCTTAAGCCACAGATATTTTATTTCTTTTATGTACTGGATAATTTACCAAGAATGTAACTTTTTTTTTCCTTTTTCTAACATCAATTCAATTAAAATTGAAACATTTTTGGATTTGCAATCACAAGCAACTTATTGTACATTCCTAAAGTACAAAAAGTCAGCAAAAGGCCTACAGATATGTATACAAATTTATGAATTAGCCCATAAAAACTATGTGTGGAAGACTGTTCAAAGACATTGTTTTTAAACTGTGAATTAAGAAAATAATTCTATATTTATTAGACTGTCTGAATTGCTATGACTGTCATAATGGTATAAGATGTTTTTGAGAGCTGATACTGGATGTCAGTGGACGAAATTGAAAATAGTTCAGTTGATAAGATTCTACCTTTAAGAAAATGGTGCTATTAAGAAAATGGCGCTATTGCCTGCAAATGCAGTTAAAACGCTATTAAATGCCTCTACTTTGAAATGTATCCCAAAGCTATTTGATGTCTCTTCCTGCATCTTATTAGCAGTCAAGAAAATTCAGATCACCAAAACATTTAAAATGCTGCCCAGAGCAGACAAATTTTTATTATCAGCAGAGAGGATTATCAAGTAATCAAGGAACTTTTTTCCATAGGCAAGTCTGAACTGGTCATTTAGTGTTCATACTGATGAAAATACTCCCTGCAGAGATTCAAAACGGAGATGAAAACTCAGTCTCGGCAGCACAACAAAAACCCATCAAGGTTCCTTTAAATAAATCCTTCCTTTGGAAAATTATTTTTTTAACAAACAAGTATTTACTAAGAGGAAGGTATAACACAGCAACTTCCCCACACTGAGATGGCAAGGAAAAGTGGAAGGTAAGAGCAGATGCAGAAGGAATTAGACTATTTTCATTCTCCCCTTAAGAACCTCAAGAACTTCTAAGATTTTTCATCCATCTCTTCTCGATCATGTATAAACTACATTGTTCTCATCCCCTTCAATTACTTGAAACATTTTTTTCCTACTCCACACAAGCTTTTTACCATTTTTTTTTTTTTTTTCCCCCAAAGCTAAAACTCATTGGTTTGAGGTCTTGGGGTTAGTTTTCTCTTGTCTGTTTTAAATATCATGGAAGTTCCCTATAAGAACTTGTGACTTCCTCATGGGGTTTGTGTCTCATCTCCCTAGCAGGTCCAAAGGACCCTGACAGCATACGTTCATTGATCACTGGCTAATTACTACCAATTTCTTCTGGTTACATAGTTGTCACTCTACACTTTAAAAAAATTAATACACAATTAGCAAGTGTAAATCATCCTTCTCTGAGGACACAATTTCACAGTCAATGTGTCTTGGTAAACATATTAATATGTATTAATACATAAATATAAATTTAATATTATTTATTGGCTTGCATATACATACCTATATACGATCTTTGGGGGTTAAATTACCTCAAAAACTAAGAATTTTCTTCATAGGCTTTATACACTGACTCAAAGAAGCTGGCTAGATAACCCAGGCTTCAGCAACTACTGCACTATAAGAAGTGATACAGAATAAAACCTTAGAATTTACGCAACAAAATGAGTCCACTGTGTCCTCATTTTGGCTGGGATTGAGTTAATTTTCTAAACACCTTGCTGTGGTGTTTAGCTTCCTGCAGGTAAAATCACAAGGATCGAAATCTCAGAGCATTACAATTCCTTCTACAGACACTGAGATCTGATGGAGATGAGAAAGAAAAGTTCAGCCTTAAAAAAAACATTGAGCGAGGACACTTCAAGGAAGACCAAGTAGATCCTGAATACTTAATAACAGAACACTGAAAGGTGTGGCAGCAATTTGGCTCAACTGTCACACCTGTCACGTAAGACAGGAAAAAACCACACTGATGCAGTTTCCAAAATGCAAAACAAAGCAGAACAACAAAATTGCCAGACTCAGTGAATATCTCTTCTGTGTTTTATTACCTAAAATACAAAGGAAGATGGAGGTTTCAAATAATAGACGTGCATCCTCTTCAGGAGAGAAAATAAATCTGAGTCATTCATGCAGGAAAATTCTCCAAGTTAGGACTGTCTCACAGGCAGCAAAACCCACAAAATACACCTATCCAAAAAATACCAGTAGACTAAGACATATAGTCAACAGGAAATAGAATTCCTCAGGAAATCTCTGTCCCTGTGTTCTATCACAAACTAGTATTAGCCCTACCTGAGCCTACAGACTCTGCTGAACATCACTATTCCTCCATTACCAATAAGCACACGAACGTAAAGGGAAGAACACGATTCACTTCTCTGGCAATTATAAGAGAGCCTACATTTCAGAGGCCCAAGCCATTATTCTCAGAGTCACATTTTAGGAGTATTTGAAGTATGCACACAGTAAAAATTTAATGTTAGGAATGTGCTAATTTGAACTTCAAAACATAGTGATTTGTTGAAATAAGGAGATCAAATTGTGTATAGCCTCAGCATTCAGAAATAGTTTTAGAGTATTCAGAATGAGTTGTGCTTTCAATAATCTAGAAAAGTCAGTTGGTCGAGGTAAATTTCATCAAGTTAAGAGAACCTTCCTACTTTGCTGACGTTGGGAAAGCAGTAAGTGAGAAATGCAGAAAAAATAATGAGATAATTGTACAGACTTTTACTTGCACACAGATAACTTTCTACTTTTCCGACACCTCAGATCAGAAGAGATCTTTGTAGCGTGCCTGAGTACCACTGAACTCCTAAGATTGAGAGACTGGAGACAACAAGGCCAGCCAATTCACAGGCTGGAGTAGCCAACATTTGTATGCCAAGAAAAATGGTGAAATGCCTGTAGGACCAATTTTTTACAATTTATTTTGACAGGAATTCCAGCCTGACAGCTTTTCTTTGTTGAGTGTTCTTTTCTTGTGGATTTTGTTTTGTTGATTGGTTTTGATTTTTTTTAAGGGCTGACTCTACTCTTATTTCCATTTTAGTATCTCAGCTTCTCAGTCTTTCAGCAATTTCAAGTTTCTATTTCTGACAAAAAGAGAAGAAAAATTGTTGCAAATAACTTGGAATAAAAAAAAAAAAAAAATAAAAAAAACCCCCACACACATTACAGCACTCCGAGTGACCAATCAACCCAGTGGTGTACAGCAAAGCAAAAAGTAAAGAAGTTTAACTCAGAAGAGAAAATCCAAGTAATTTCTCTTACTCTCTTTTCACCAAAACTTGTTTTTCAAATTTTATCAAAAGAACTCCATCTTGATTGGTCAAAATTGTGATTGTACTATACCATCTGCATAATAACTCTTTTGTTAGTGAAAGAGATGGATCTCTCAACTCTACATATTTAACTTTTATAGGGACCTTTTTGGTGTGAACAAGCTTTTCTCTCTTTTTTTTTTTATGACTTCCTCATAAATAAAGATTGTAAATAAATTTAAACTGATGTCATTTCTGGGAAGTTACTAGGCCTTATTCTACATGTTGTGGAAATTGATCATCTTGGCTTTGTACTCTTACATCTACTCAGATCTATATAGATAAAAGATTTGTCCATCTGTTTTCTGCCACTGTTACAATTTAAAAAAAAGAACTGTCATTTAAAACATTTTTTTTTAAAGTAACAACGGGAGAATTTTCCAAGAATATTCCTGTTAGTTTTTACTTCCACAAGTAATTTCTCTAACATTTGCATTCAACTTCTCGCAAAGTGAACCTCCTCTTTTCCACCAGTCCAATAAGCAAATAAAAAGGGTTACCACATTAAAATGAAGTTATCTCACCTTCACTTGTAATCGTATGTACACTCACTCTCTTTTACAAGAGACAGAGAATTAAGATCATTTAATGTTTGATTTATCCTGTGTCTTTTAGAAATAATAATACCTCTTATTCAATCTTCTGCACTGAAAACTCAAGCCCTTAAATTATGCATTATGAGTATTTAAATACTGCAAATACCAAAGCTTCATCAGGTGAACTCTGCATGAATGTTTTGTGTTATCAGATGATCATGTGCCACCACTCACAATTCAAAAATGCCTTTAAGTTCAAGCAAGGTCCAGAATGTTTTCTAAAAAATTTGTATACAACTCAGGAGAATATACTTAGCACGCGTAGACTGAAAATGTATCCACAATACATACCAGTGTCACAGCCCTTTGATCATCTACACAACAGCATTGTTCAGGAAAACAACTCTTTTTAATCTACGTACTCAGATTTTCATCTTCCAGAAGCAAGTATGCAAAACAGGCACCTCAGACTGGCCCCATCCACACATCATTCATGGTATGAAACAGAAATATTATGATGCACACCCAGATCCCATGAGGCTTAAAAGTGTCTTCACTGCCACCATCACCACTAACACTTGCACATAGACAACTAAAGAAATGAAGCAAGGATTTTCTTTTTTTTCTCAACACTATATTTGGAGTGAAGTGGGAGATTTTTTAACTGATGTCAAAGTAATTAATATATGAATGTATAGGTTAATTATACAAAGAGACTATCAAGACAACTCTAATGGCTACACATACTGTGCCTAGACTCATGCTCATTTATCCATAAACCACAAAAATGAATAAAGGTTGTAAGTTTTTTTAACTGGCTATTTCATTTGTGCTCCTGGATCCCCCATCAACTTGTAACTCATGACTTAACCTATTAATGTCTTTCTATCTTCGGTGTGTGATACCTTAATTCAAGTCCATCGAGAGAACAAGATTAATGAAAATGTCTCTATTTATTTCCAGAGTCCAATATAAGCAGTATTAAAACCAAAAAAAATCCACAAAACAAACAAATGAAACAAGCCCCCCCAAAAAACCACAAAAAAAAAAACCCAAACCAAAAAAAAGCCCCAAAACCAAAAAAGACACCAACCAAACGAAAAAACCCAAACCATCACAACAACCACATGTAATGTCATAAGAGCCTCTTCTAATCTCTCCTTTTCTTTGTTTTTTTTCAACTACCTATTCTCTACAAGTACTGGACATAAGCAAAGCAAGTCTAACTCTACTTTTTTAAAAGCATCAACATTCTCTGATTACTTCTAAACTTTTTGATATTTTAAAGGAGTCATGCAAGAAAATCTTTTAAAAATTAGTTAAATTGTGAGGTAAATTTCCAAAACATACAGAGTAGGTAAACCCTATGCAATACAAGTGAGGAACTGCCACCAGCTGTGATGTTTGCCAAATCAACGGGATTTATGTTTCAAGCAAATCCTGAGATAATTTCAGGACAACATTCAGGTTTACATCCCGCTGTTGGTACAAACAGTGTGTTTTCAATAGTTTTTTCTGGTTGGGCGGGGAGGGTGTTCTTTGTTTGTTTTTTGTTTGGTTTTTTACGGTTTATTGATTTCAAACTTCTAACCCAGTATGTTCTCCCTTGGGCTCCCTTTTACACCTTTCATGCTTGCAATATAAGAAATATTCATCAATTGACTGATTTCAATGACCCTAATCTTCATCAGACTCAGTAGGGAGGACTGCAGTAGATCCCGAGACCACTGAAAGGAAACTCCCATATAAACTAGAAGGTTTTCCCTGCCCCACAGTAATCCTTAGCACTTTGGGATTTTTTGTAAACAAAAATCTGAAACACATTATTTTTAATTGCCTTAAAAAATATTTAATTATGAAATACTGTAAAAATGAAAGAAAGCATTAACATTCTTATATATTGTATATGTCATTTGTGCTCACTCAAGTATCTAATTTATACCGATTTCATGTATTAATAGGGGCTTTTAAATCTTTTACCAGTTTTTTTTTCCTACAAGATTTATCACCAAAGTATGTTTTTCCAACTACCATAGCTAAAATGTCTGCTTTAAAACTTCATCATACAGTAAAGAAGATAGATATATTCCCAGTGTGGCCATTCACCATCTGCTTAAGCAAATACACTTCAAGATGCTTCTACAATTGTGATAAAGTGACAGCAAATCTAAGAGCACACAGAGCTCATATTCTAAAATGATGATTGTACAACTCTAGTTTGCATCATAAGGGACCAATAAAAATCTTTATGCTCTGTTTGAACGGCAAGGACTTGTATAAAAGAGAAGATGGAATAGGAAAATAACAAAGAACTGATCCATTCAGCAGTTGTCTTAAATTTAGAAGCACTAATGAAACTTCTTGACCATAATTAGTATTTAACACCGCAAGGATAGCTTTCCCTCTTTCAGAATTTTTTTTTTACTGATATACAAGGCTTGCCATTTTATTAGATCCCAGGAGTGCTTTTTTCTCATCTTCCAGGTGGGATTAAGAGTATGGAGTGCTCATGATTAACAACACTTCTGCTATTCCCCATGCATTTAGATTTTTATTCTTCTAATTATCAAAGTGATGACTGGGAAATGCTAATTCATAGCTTCCTCCTTGCACAGTAAAATATCCTGACAAACAGGCTGAATACTAAGTGAAAACTTGCACTTTTATTAGTCAATAGTGCTTCTTGTATTCTGTACAACAAACATTATTAGAGATATCAAATCTATATTAAAACACTGCTAATAGCAAAACATCAATGCACTGCCTGTTTACCAGGATTCTTAGTAATAACCCTACAGAGAATGCAGCTAAGAATTCTACTGCTTTAAGGCCAACATCAGCAGTTTTCTTTGGCATAAACACTTTTTCTTGTAGAGATTCAGCAGACTTGGTCTCTAAATGGTGAGAAGGAAAAAAGAATCTCCACCATCTGTTCCAGCCCTGAGGGAAACAAACTTTCCTGGCAGTACATAGTTCAGGATTTAATTGCACCTAAAGCCAATACAAATACATGCAAAATATAAAACATCACTCTTAGTGAGTGGAAGTTGTGCATGATTTTACTTTAGCTTATTTCTTAGGGCTACAGATTAACTTATTTTTGCTGTAATCTGTTTTCCTTTATTTCTGTTGTTTGCTTTCAACAATTTTAAATTAAATCCACATTATCATTCCAGATAAAGAGAAAGCTAAAGGATCTAATTAGATTTCATCGCCCAGTTTATCAAATTTTATTTACTCTCTGCATGAGTACCAGGAAAAGTACATTTGCTAAGGTCTATGAGAAAGACTAGTTTCCTCGTGAAAAGTAAAAACTTCAAATAATATAAATTTTATAAATTTCACAGAAACTATTATAAATAACCAGTAACAAAGCTCTGGTTTCAATGACAGCAAAAGGGAGAAGTTCAAACAAGGAGAAAAATAAATTAGAATGAGGCAAAAAATTAACTATTTTGATTTTCTGAAATTAATCTTTTAAAATCAGTTTCAGCTGGAGGATTCTTTAGGCCATTCTATATATATTTAAATATGAGCCACATTTGTTTTATCTCAGGATAAAGTCTGATTGCAGTTTATGTCAAAAGGAGTATTGTATAATCGACAATTCCTTAACAAAAAATGCTGGAATGGAATCACTAATTATAGGTCTCTGTCAAAATTTAAATTATTATTATCTTTTGTTTGCAATGTTTTCTGTTACAGAAGTAACAGTATAAACTCTGGTTACAGTGGTACAAATACTTTCTTTTTTTAAAATAAGGTATATAAAAACTAACAAATCTGGTCAATAAATGGAATATATACAATGTCCATCAAAATCATGCTACTTTATTTGTATTATTTACCTGTCTATGACAAAATTAACAGAGTATACTGCCCAAGTCATCTTCTGTAGAAAGTGCTTGTGGCTAAGTATTTTCCGGTTCTTCCAATACTTGTTCATACCATAACTTTAAAAATTAAAACCATAGTAATGACATGATAGCTGCCATCACATGCATGGTGGCAGGAAGCTTTCTTTGTATCTCAATGTGTTCTAGTCACAGGATGAGACAAATCAAAGGGAAAAATTGGAAGTCATCTAGGCAGTGATCTACTAAGAAATGTAATTTGGAAGCATCTGGCTGTTGCATCTCATTACTTATATGCTGCACTTTCTACTAGATTCCAATGTTGAAAAAGCACCAGTATTTACAGATATGGACAGAATTTGCCTAAACTAGCTCCTGTCAACTGAGTAGATTAAGTTTCTTTGAACCAATTTCATTTCCCAGGTTCCACTAAGGTGTGACACAATAAAAACAAGCAAATAACCCTGAAAAGGCAACGCCAGATTTCTAGTTTAGTTTACTGTAACCCTCACCTACCATCCTATGATAAAAGAGAGTAAATGGCAAACCACAAGAGAAAGCTTTTAACTTACAGGTTTTATCCACTGTAGATTTACTTACACCATCCATTTTGAGCTACTAGAGCCAGAAATGGAAATTAAAAATCATTTTTGCATCCTTACTTCTCTTCAAAATATTCAGATTTTGTAAAAGAAGCTATGGCTTTTTTTAAGTTGGCATACCATCTACTAGCCAACTTGAATTACAAATAGCATGCCAATGCCTGGTATATGTATCCAATTGCTAATGATTTTTAAAGGCCAACAATATGTTCCATCAGAAAAATTTCCCACAAGACCTAATGATAATTCTGACGTTATTTAATTAAAACTTTTTAAACTTTGCATTAGACCAACCAATGTTCAGTAGTTTAAGATTTTGTGCTTTCTCTAAACTTAAAAATTATGTATCTCACTTAAATGTCTGCCTGAATACAAGGCTTCCTTTATTTACTATGAATTTATGACCATACAGTTTAAATTTAGTTTGATTCATTGTGTAATAATTTTCACTATCCCATGCCACCAATTTGATATTAAAAAAGAATTCTCTAAATATTTTAATAGTTTTTTTAACTGACACCAAGAAGTTTTAGGTTTGAAGTACAAGCAGCCATTGTGCCACGTTATAGACTATTGTTACCTGTTCCAGTTTTAAACACATTTTCTATTCTCAATACTAGGCAATACCAATATTTATTTCAGAACATCATAAAAGAAATTGTGTGGTGGCTTTTTTGCCTTTTCCCAAACTCTTTCATAAAGCCTATTTGAGCACAGAAATAGAGACATGATTTGAACCATACTTGTATAATCCTTGTACTGCCAGCAACACATCAACACTTTTATGACAGTACTGAAAAAGCAAGAGAGCAAAGAATACCTGTCCTGTGAGTGGCACTGCCCTGTCTGGAGGCCCAAGTTACCAGGTTAGAAAGGAGGGCACTAGAAGGACTCCAATGCTACCTGTCCACTGATTACACTTCACCAGAATTCTGCTTCTGTTTCTCTTCCTCTAATCTTTCCAATTCTTCCTCAACAGTACCAGAAACTACTGGCTGAATTTCAGCACCACGTGCTACATTCTGTTTCTGCAAAATCAGGCTGAAGGTGTATAAGTAAGGATGTTTTTCCAGAGATGCTTATCCACAGAATGGTTGAGGTTGAAGGAAACCATAAGAAATCACCTGGTGCTGCTCCCCTACTCAAGAAGGGCCACCTAGAGCTGGTTGCCCAGAACCACACCCAGTTAGGTTTTTTTAATATCTCCAAGGAGGAAGACTACAATGTTGGTTGTCTGATTCAGTGACTTGACAGAGATTTGAAAATGCAGCTTTCAGATTAATACAGCTTCTTTGAACAGATTCAACAACATTACTGGAAAAATTTAAAGTTTTTAAATTTTCAACCAATGAAAATCTGTGATGTCCATAGACCCATTTCTTTGTGTGGTATCAAACAGCAGTGATGACATTATAAGAAATTTTGAACTTCATTAAGTTTGTACAGAGATTAGCGAGAGAACACTAATTCTTCATCACATATGAATGTAGAATACATAATAGGCTAGAGATGATTAATAGATTATTGAAGGAATGGATATACAAAGATTGGGACTGCTCCAGACACTGAAAATAAGGGATGTCTTTGCAGTACATCTTTAGCCAGTCAAAAAAAGCCAAACCTATATTCATAACTTGGTTCAAGATTGTCATTGCCCCATCCGACATTTTAGAGGTATGAATTCAATGCAAAGGAGGAAAGAGAGAGTAGAGTTCAAGACTTTAGTTGCAAAGAGATACAGTATCACTGACAGTGGTGAAGCAGGGTATGTTGAATACTGTTTTTAAATTAAGCTTGTGATATGCATGTTCTCATAAATACCTTGAATTTGGCTTCACTCTGCAGATCCAGTAGCAGATATTACACATGTTGGCCTTGCATGCCAGTTAGTTTAAGCAATTTAAGTCAACACTGGAGAATTTCAGAGAGATATTTGAGACAAATCTTGCACAGATGTTGGAGGAAAAACCACCAGTTTTCCAAATCTCACGAGCAATGCAACTCAAGAAAATGAACTGTGTGGGGACAGCAGAGTAGAGGAACAGTGCTAAAATTTAGTATGGTTTGAATTGGTATTAAAAAGAACCAGTTTTCTATTGGTTAGAGAATCACTTTCCAACAAAGTGCTGGAAGACGTAGCACACCTGCCATTAACAGTGATTTTTACTACTCTGTGAATGTTCAATTACTAATGCTATCTCTGCATGAACTCAGGATTCAATATTAACTTCTTAAGTGTTGCACTAAAGTGAAGATATATAGATCATAGGCTGAATTAGTAATCTAAGTCTAATAATTCCTATGCACTATCAAACATCTTTTAAGATCAAGCAGAATCCTTGAGTTCTGAAAGATTTTTTCATGTTTCTTTTCACAATACAGCTTGTATTGAACATACTTCTGGAGTGATAGTTGAAGCTTGACACTTTATTGGCAGCAACCTTAAGGGTGATGTTATATGCAGAAATTCAGGCTTTCAGAAAGAGTGTAACAATGATGTTTTTGAGAACTTCAACAAAGAAGCCAACTGATAGCCAAAGTAAAAAAGCAAATGCATCTTAGAAAAAAGTTCTTTTGCAATGAAAACACTGGATTGATACTGAGATTAACATATCCTAAATTTCTTTTGAAAGACTGGCTAATGATCAAACTTAAATAATGTGTTTAAGATTTATAAAAAAGACAAGATGAAATATTTCTTGAAGAGAAACTGGTAAGATGACAAAGAGTTATATGCTTGCTTTTGAAGTATATGAACATCAAGTAAGATTAAATAAGTGTCAGTGCTTCTAAATAAATGGGCCAATATTTTAAGAACCAGTCTAAGATCACCTAGGGCACAAATCAAACACATACAAAAATTTTAAAATTACAATCTTTGAACTAATCCTGTGGAAATCATTGTAGAGGCTAGAAAGGCATACTAGATCTTTTCTGTGGGATAGTGAGTATTTAGTTCACTTCAACTCATTTCCCCCAGCCCTCTTTAAAAAGGAAAAGCCTATAGGCTTTCCACTAGTATTTACAGTCTGCTGCTGAAATCCTATGTTGCTTTTACTCACAGGATCTGCTGCATATCAAACGCCAAAGCTTGCTTTGTGTTTGTTCCTGCTTTCTTATTTCATAAATTTTATGTCTTTTCTTGGAATACAAGGCATCCTACTCATATCCACTCTTAGCTCACCCTGATGATTTTGTAAGATGCCTTCATATCCTTTTAAGCCATTTACTACTTTTGGTCATTCCTGCTACTGCCTTCTGAACTTCTTCCAGTCTGCTCATACTTATTTTGAATTTGCCCACAGTCAGCTCTATCCTCTGCCCTGAACAACTTACTATTGGGAGCAAGATTTCCAACCTAAGTTTCTACTTTGTCTTTCAGGAACAATCAGGGGAAAAGCAACTGTTGCAGCAGTCTTCAGATATCTAGATATTTTAGTAATAGTAGTAAGAAATCTGAAGCTCACAGACTTTTTAACAGATGAAAATACTCACCAAGTGAAAAATGAGACAAAAATAGAAAGAGATTAAAATAATGTTAATATCACAATCATGTCACAGAAGCTACTTAAAAGTAAAAAGCTTATATAGGAAGTAAACTTTATTCCAGAAATATTCTATACAATTCAAAGTATATAGGAGTATTTGCTACATTCCTGAAGATTTAAAGCAAACTGTTGTTTGTCATAATGACTGAGTCTATCACTGTATGGAAATAAATATAATGTAAAACATACAAGAAGCTCAGGGTGCATAGAAAATACAAGGTGAATTTGTCATGGAGAACTGTTTAATCTCTGTCACGGGTTTGGTCTGATTA
>VZTA01011859.1:1226-21825 GCA_013398855.1 Mohoua ochrocephala
TCAGGGCGCTGCTCGGCGGCAGGGGGCTGCCCGGGCACCTGCAGGAGAGAGCTGTCAGACAGACGAACGGGACTCGGGGGACACTCTGGAGCCACGGAGCATGGCAGCAGGGCCAGAAAACGGCCTGAAAACGTGTCGGGGCTGGGAGACAGGGGGCACCGGGGCACGGAGCGGGGCTCACGCTGGTGGCACCGAGTGCAGCCTGGGGCCGGTGGTGCTCGACTGTTTGTTCACCTCTCCCTCACAAATGACCGGCCACAGGTGCAAGGGTTGTGTGGAACAAACCCGCGTGGAAGCCCCGGTTGTCCCGACACGGGCTTCGCCAGAGGAATTCCTCGCATTCCCCCCCCCCGCCCCACCCCATGCCCTANTTACTATGGCTTTTAACCGCGTCTCGGCGCGGCCCAGCTGCAGCCGGAGCACCAGGCCATTATTCCTGACGGACGACAAGTGCTGTTCCGGAAGGTCTGGCACGGCACGTGTGCCCCCGGCGTGCGGCAGCATCCAGCAGCTGATGGAGGTGCAGACCCCAGCCCTGCCATCTGCATGTTTGCATCGCCGGAGCTGCGCACGCCGGCACAAACACATGGCTGCGATCCCCGAGGGGTAAACACGCCCCGCGCCAGCGGCCCTGCCAGAGCCCGCGCTACCAGGGCAGCCTCGGGTGACAATTTCAACACAGGCTAAACGCACGGCCCCTGTCCCCAGAACATAACTGGCTTTTCTATGCAGTTACTGCCTCGATTAACAAACATTTCTGCAAATATTACCCCTATTGCATGACACTGATTTCCACTTTCTCTGGAAACTAACCAGAAATAAATATCTGACTTCTGTGCACTTATGCCCACAGCTCTTAAACATCTCTTTCTCTCATTTTTACACTTCCCTTGTAATTTTTCTGCATGCTGAAATGAGCTAGAATATGAGCAACAGGAGGCAAAGACGGTAGGTCTCTTGCTTCATATAGAAATACAACCAGTCCTGAGGCATTTAGGAGATATTCCATGAGCACATGATACCTACTCTGAATCTGGCAACGTGCCCAGAAGGAACACCCAATGAAAACATAAATGGTGACATTTAGTAAATATACTTAAAATCACTTTTAGTAAATATAATTAAAATCACTGTGAAAAAAAATAGAAGTCCAAAATGCCAAATTTTCATTCAGATGCAGATACCATCACCTATGTCCATAGGAACAATCCTGACTCACAGAGCTGCTTCCAGTCCATGCAGGGACACTCTCTGTGTCAGAACTGCCGCCGCAAAGACAGGGTAAGGCAAGTGAGTCCTTAATTTGCAGGGCACCGATTCCCCTCTCTCTGGAGTTGTTCACACTTACAGCATGAGAAATGTTTGAATGATGGCAAGAAAAACACTTCACATCAGGCCCCCCCATTCTGCACAGAACCTAATTTTGTACTCTTTTATAGATGTCTTCCAAGAGAACCCAAATTAAACTGCACCGAGGCCCTTTCTGGGTCAGGACAACAGGAGGCAAATTGCTCTGAGCCCTTCGGGGAGGAGGCAGGGCTGAGCGCGTGTGGCTGCAGCTGGGACGCGGCAGCGTTGGGCCCTGGAGATGGGTGGGCCATGGGCTCTACAACCTCCCTTCCTCCTGCCACCCTGCCTCCATTTACACTCAGTTCTGTTTGTTTTCTGCACAGTTAAAAACTCCGTGAGCACACGTTTAAAACCCAGTGCCATCGTCTGGAACCGTGCGGGGTTAAACAAAGGCAAAAGCAGCGTGAGCAGGGGCAGGGTGAGCTGGTCCCGGGTAGTGAGTTGGAAGCACCGAGATCAGACCACAAATTCTGTTTGGGATCAGCCAGAAGTTCCTCAGGGGGTGGGGAAGGCAGCTCTGGGGGCTGCTGGACACCTGCTGTAATTAGTTGTCCCCATGGAGCACAGTGACTTTGGATTTCGGGCAGGCAGTTCCAGGCTGCTGAAGCTTTATGCCTCTGTCTATGGTGCTAAGGCCAAAGCTGTAAACAGCATTAGCAAACATTTCAATTTCACCCTTATTCGGGAAATCCACTTATCACTGAAAAAGCCAGTTGCTTTCACCCTTTGGACTACAAAAGCCATTCCCTGTCGGTAGGTGTTGAAAAACCCACGGGCTCAGCTGAGACAGGCGTAGGACGGCCTGTAGCGTGTTGCTATTAGGGAACGCTGCTAAATGCGAGGGGATAGACGGACAAGCCAGGCTCCAGGTTCCACTGGGTACTTGTACTAAACTGCAGCTATAACGCAAACATGCAGTGAAGGAAAACAAAGCGAGTTCAAGTTCTACTGGCGGGTTTGAGAATATGCTCAAACAAGAAAACTGAACGACGTGCTGTACATGGTGACCCCTCCTGTGAGGTACACAGTCTGCTCAGGCTTCCCCGAAGAGAGAGGTAAACAGAAACATCAAGCTTCAGGATACAGATGGGAGAAGAAACCAAAGTGAACAACACTAACAGATTACCTAAATAATAAAATGCACTCACCGGTCGTTTCTCTTACCTGTTCCGACATCAGGGTTTGGCGCAGTTCCTTCTGCAGATCAATAAACCGATCGTGATAGATGGCCATGGACCAAGGTTCCCTGAAGTAGCTGCGTAAAAAAGAAGAAATTTAGTTATCTTGTGAACCTCTCATTAACCACTAATAAAGTATTTACCTGCTTTTTTGCCTTTATAAATTACAGTTCTGGACCCATCATGATCGTTTGTTCATAAAATGCCTCCTTGTAACAGCATGGTCAATCAATTCTTTTAATGGATGTTCCTGATGTACAGCCAGCTTCAGTAATTACATTTAAAGTGGCTTAATTCAGAGCTGTGGCAAGACCCGGTGAAGAATCCTGATTTTATCAGAATTTAAAAGCCTGAAGACCTGTAAAGAACGGTGTCTCCATTATCTGTCCTCATTTGAGAAAAGCAGATTGCAGGATTAACTGAACTGCTGCATAAACAAATTAAATTTGTGTAGACAATGACACAAATGTTGTTCATCATTAAGGTTTCTGGATTAATAAAAGCCAGAAAAACAGGCCACCACGGCGCTGCAATATGTTCTTTGCACTCGTGTGATGAAGCTAAATTGAACCGATTCTAGGAGGAAGCTCTTGTAACTTTTTATTTCAGTGACAGCATTCACAACAGCATTCTTCCATGATAAAGGAGGAAAAGGATGGCGAGGACGTGGCTCCCTGCAGAACCTCACGGCTGTAAATATCACCGGGGGCAGCCAGATTACAAAGGCGTGATTTACTTCTCTTTATAATGAAAGATAATTTTTACAGCTCGGGCGAGGTGCTCAGAGTGTAATTCTTGTTAACGCTCGCTGCGGTCAGGAGGTGCCCCACGCTCATCCCCATAATGACCGAGCAGATGTCAGCAGGGTCGCCCAGGGAGCTGGGAGAGGGGGGCATTTCGCGTGGTTGCCACCGACGCTCACGCTCTGGGAATGGCAGCAGGACACCCTGGCACTGCCCTCAGGAGCACGTGAACCTTCTCGCCTGGTTCAGCTGTGTGGCCTGTAGGTGAACACCTGCACGAGGCAACTTAAACACGCTACACGTATGTAGTAATTCTGAGATACCTGTCTACAGAGAACTAACGTGCAGTTTCCTCTCTGCAGATTTTACTTCCTCCATGTCCAAGGGCACGATTTCCCCCTCCTGCTCTGAGTGACACCTCAGCTTTCCCTCCCACCCACTAAAATGCTCAGTGCACGTGGCACAGCTTGGCTGGACGTCCGTGTGCTTGGCCCCTCTCTGCCCCGGCACCCCCGTTCCCCTCTGTGTGCCAGGCTGGCTGGGGCTGCCCCTCGGGATCTGCCTGGCCTGCAGCGCAGCAGGGCTCTCTCCCATAGATGTTTTCACAGTATAAATATTCATGGACGCTATTCCAAACACCCCATCCTTGCTACGGCAAGTGCTGCCCAGCCCAGGAGTAACTGGGACTGACGCTTGCCTGCTCATTCGGATATGCAGGTTAGAAAGGATGAGCTCAGCTTTAAGGATCCTTATTTCAGTAACTGCACACCCCAAATGTGTGCAGAGAGCTGGAGAAAAACACAGTATCCCATAATATTTAAAACCCCTTCAATTTCAGAAGAAAAACCCTACCCACAAACCTTTAACTCACTCTTGATAATAAATAGCAGAGAGAGAAAGGGAGGTCTTATACAAGAATACATTAAGGTAATTAAAGACTCTGGTTTTGCTGATATGCTGTGGTAAAAGCCGTGTTCCATTGGCCAAATGTTTTGTCTTCAAGCTGGCATCTTAATTTTGACTGTAACCCTGAGCAGATGATTTCCTCTCTCGACTGAGGCACGCCTCCCAACTGCCTTACCTCAGTTAACAGGTTCACCTGCCTCCCCGAGGTGTTGCATTAAATGCTGTTTATAAATGTTTCAGGGGTGCCAGCTCCATCTATAACCACAATTTTAACTCGTCCTGTCCATATCCACAGATTTGGAGCTCAAAACCTGAAACGTTTTGAAGCTCAAATCCAGTTTGGAATCTTTAATGCAAATAAATTGCCTGTTTTTGGGGAGCAGAGAATGCCTTGTCCATATTTTCTAGATAGGCTGCCAGAAGGAGCTCCAGCAACCAACATTTACTCCCAGACTTGCTTCAATTCCCTTCACCTGAAGAACACCAAGGGCCACTTGGAGATTCACCTCACACAAACAATTCACTTTCTTTGCCGGCTCTGTGCTTCCATCTATTTATCTTTTCAGTTCGAATCACCTTTCTCAGGGGGCACACGGGGTTTTTGACAGAGCAGCTCTACATATGGCTGCTAAAGGAAAGCTTAATAATGAAAAACCCCATTTGAAACCAACAAGTTGACTTTCTGAGGCTCATTCTGAATTTTATTACCACTTCAGCAGCGGTCCCTCAGGGCAAACCGTTCAGGGCTTCAAAGTATAAAGCTCTTCAGTGTACGAGATGGAGCTGGCACGCTCCCAACAGGGGCTCAGCGGCTCCTCCGCTATCACGAGAACGGCATCTGCCACATGTGTTTGCACCATTTAGTCTTTCATAACCCGCCAGAGCGAGCAGGCTAAACATGTACAAGATGACAGTGTTTGCCAGGAGCACAACGGGTGCGCAAACTTGGTCACTTGCTAGCGGGGATCCCTGCTGGAAGCCCGTGTGCCAGCGGCAGCGATCGCGGGAAGGCGTTTGTGGCGGGTGGGATGGAATGGGCTCCTGCAGAAGACAATGAGCAACATCCTTTTCGTTGCTAAGGAGCTGGTCTCACCTCTCATTGACAAACAATATTTCAAGTCTGTTCTGCCTCATTTGTGAGGTGTAGCCTACATTAGATGAGAGGGGAGGAGGAAGGAAATATTTAGTGCTGTCCTGCGCAGAAGGCACAGAATCCTTCCCTTTGCAAGAGATATAAATAAAATGGACAGAGCTGGGCACTGCTAGCGAGCAAAAATGGAGCGTGCACACGGCTGTCCATCCGAGAGCCGCCTAGAGTTACTCTCCATTTCATGTGCAGGAACACACCGCGGTTGGAGAGGAAGCCTCTGCCCGTGTGGGAGATGGTTCTATGTCCTGGCAGCGAGGACCCAACACTGACCTGCCGTCTGAGTCGGGTCTGGTGGCACGGGGTGTAGCACTGGCAGCAAGGTGTAAAGCCAGAAAATCTTAAAAAACTGTATGAAAAACCTTCAGAATAACACCCCTGTTTTGTACAAGGACAAAAGAAAAAGCAAGTTATAAGCTTAAAAAAAAAAGAGATGAGTAATTTCAGCTCTGTGGTACATCCCCTACCTGCAGGGGAGTTTGGACATGTCAAATCCCCTCTGCTCTGGCCCAGGGATCAATCCTGACCCCTGAGCTGCTCCAGTGCTATCTTGCTGCAGGAGGCTGGGATGAGGAGGGGATTTTCCACTGCTCAAAGGGCAGGTGGCACCTCGTGATGGTGCCTCTGCAAAATCCCTCTGCAGACTGGCGTGTCAGTGACTACAGGTCTGGAGGATGACGTGGCTGTGGCTGTTCTTATGCTACTCAGAACTTGCGTGGAAACAACAAACCCAAATTCCCCTCCTCGCATCCCTCCTACCCCTGTTCTTCCACCGACACACATACACTCCAGGGAAGTTCAGACACCCCGACAGGCTACGATGTGGGTTGAATCTGCAGCTCGCAGTAAATGTCTCTAAGCAATCCCGAACACAGATCTCTTGAAATCCCATTTGTTACTTCCCAAAGCCATCCACGAGTCACCAGTGCCCTGCCCTCCGTGCCATTAAGCCCAGTGGCCCTCTGGTGATGGCTGCGCCCTCGGCACCAGCACTGCGAGCACACACAGAGCAGCACCATGGCTTTTAGTACACAATACAAGCAGAGTCATCGATCAACTTAATCTCCTGGTAATCTGTAAGGAGTGGAGAGTCTCCTCTCCTCTCTGAAGCTTCTCGAGCTTTGTACAACACGGGGAATTTTCAAGATAGATGTTCACTTTCCTAGGCTGAAATTCCTTTTCTAAGAAGAAATGTAATGCTTGAAATGCAAAATTCTCCAGGCTGTATCAGCTACAGCTGGAAGATACTCTGTCCCTTCTCAAATCCTCAGACCTCAGGACATACAAAGTCATTCCCTGGCACGTGTGGATGGCTCTGGTGGCTTATGGAAGCCGAGTCTCTCAGTGGTGCCTCGGGCACATGACGGCCAAAGCCCCCCAGCGCTGGGGAGCTTCTGCTGAGAGCCCGGTCAGGCAGAGAAAGGCTGCTGCGTGCAAATCCCAGGAATCACCCCAGGAGAACAAGCGCAGAGGAGACTGAAGCTGTTCAGCTGACACGGGCTCAAGTGGAACACAATTATGCCAGGAGTGCCTACACAGAGCAGGGACTTCCACTTCTCAGGAGTGGGGAGAGTAAAGTATTGTGGAGGAATGGGATGCAATGCAATTCTAATTTTCAGGCCATCCTGACAATACTTCCCAGCCACAGCTTGCAGATGAACAAAAGTCTTTTCTCCAACACAAGCACACGAGATGGAACATCCCATCTTGCCAGGAAAATTCAAAATGTGTTGTTTAGAGAACAATATATGCATGTCTTTAAGACTCTTAATTACACAGAGATGGTAATACCAGCAAAAGATACCAAGTATTTCCTGGTATACCTTGGATAGCTGGACCAGGAATCATGGTGTGTTAATTTGAAGACAATATAAATAAAACCACTGAGCACTTCCTGCATTCATCTGACCAATAATTTCAAAAGACAGCTTGTTTACATAGGTAAAAAACAAGACCAATTTGTGCAAAATCCCCTAGAGCACCACCTGAGAGCATTGTTCTTCTGCACAAAGGACATAACATATTCCCTGGCCTGCAACTTCTTAACATTCACCTACAACGGCTGAACAGCCAAGCAAATGTGAGCCAACAGCCAGTTTGTAGCAAGAAGGGGCTTTACTTCCTCGCTCTGCAGTTCTGCTCCCTGAGCACCTGCTTGTCCAGGCATTTGTATCTCCTGTTACATTCAGTGATCCAGGACTCCGTTACTGCTCTGACCCGGTAATTAGTGAAATCAGCAGCCTTCTGGACAACAAATCTGTGAGTGAATCCACTGAGCAGATTCACAAAGTAACTGCAGTGCCCACGAATTCACAATTGCTTTTGTCCCTTTTGAGAAGGAAATCCTGGAGAGGAAGCCTGTGCTTTTTTACCTCTTCTCACAGAACCTGCAATGTGTTGTCTTTGGAAGATGACTGGTTTAAAACCCATGGTTTACAATCCCCTTTTAAACATAGCTGCAAAGGCAAACCAGAGCAAAGGACAACTGCTCTTACAATTCTTGTTCTGGAAAAATGGCCACTGAATCCAGACCTCGTTGGGGGCGATCCTGCTCCCC
The DNA here is from genome assembly GCA_013398855.1 of Mohoua ochrocephala. Classification (NCBI taxonomy): domain Eukaryota; kingdom Metazoa; phylum Chordata; class Aves; order Passeriformes; family Acanthizidae; genus Mohoua; species Mohoua ochrocephala. The sequence goes on from VZTA01011859.1 coordinate 9,108, forward strand.
CCGGCCCAGGCCCAACCCCCCTGGGGCTGCTGCAGGGACCTGCTGACGTCAGGGGTGACACTGCACCGCTCGCCAGCATCCTCCCTTCGCAAACGCCGGTGATCCATCATGACTGATAAATCAGCTCTGTTTGCTGCAGTTTTAATATCCTGGAAATGCTACAGCGCCGTACCCAGAGGCACCTTCAGAAAGCAGATCCTGGTATTGAGATAATGCAGCCCTTTCCTGTTCTCCTAAGCATCCTCAGGAGAGGCTCTCCGTTCTCTCAGCACTGGCATTTGGTAAAGTTTAGACACCTCAGTAGACCACAGCAGTTACGGTGCACTGACTCTCGCTGAACTGCTCTCTAAACTTTCTAAACTCTGTGCCCTTTAAAGCCGACACGGAAGCACTGCTGCCTGTGCTCTCTCCACGACCACTTTGTGGCTGACCCTGAAATCAGGCTAACTGCATTTTTTCACATAGCGCTATTTCACACGTAATGCATTATGGAAAACAATTTAAAGGAAATTAAACCTGAGGCACAAAATCATCAAACAGGCTGTGTGCAGGGATATGATTGCTTTTCCGCAATTGTTTATGGATTCGGAGTTCAGTCATTCATAATGGTTTGCATAATTACTAAAATGAATCAGCAAGGTTCGGCTACAAATTAAAGTGGTAGGGTTCAGCCGACGAGCTTTTACTTACTAATTTGAACGTGGGGTTTCTTAGTAACGTGGCTCTTCATCGGCAAGTTAGCTGCTCCTTTAAAACGACATTAATATCTAGAAATCTCCAGCCATTTGTATCGATTTGCTCTGTAAGTGCAGCTGTACCAGTGCACCGCGGGGTTAGCGGTTAATTCCGGGAGCGGAAAAGCCGTTAGTGCTTTGATATCCCTTCAACGCGCTCCTCTTTCCTTACCCTGGGTCTCTCTCTGTGAAAAGCACACACATTTCCCTCTAATTAGGCTGCAGGACGTACAGAGCAGCACCAGTCCCTTCTCAGTCACGCTCACTACCTGCTACAGCTCCTCTCTGCTCTTTTTTAACCCTGCAGAAAAACGTCTCACCGTCTGCCCGATGAACAAAAGCCTAAGGTGGAATCCCTTAAATGTAATCCCAGCGTGCTAATGGTGTGGGATCCACCAGATTCCAGACAGCAGCAGGGCATTCTAGTGTTCCTCTTAACAAACAACCGCTCCTCATTTCAGACAGCCTGGGTTAAATCCAGCTTTTCTATGTAGCATGCATTTCACGTTTAAATAATCACTGATTATCCAGCCTGTAAGTAATAAAGTTCTCTCTGCCTTTTAACAATAATGCTGAAAATATCAAATGTTCTTCTTTTCCTTAATGTATTTGTTATATTGTGAGGTTTATTAGTGTTGAGTCAATAAACAATCCAGTGTGGTGTTTCTGCTTAACAGTCTCACTGAATGACACTGCTTAATAGAGCACCTTCAGCCTAATGTTAACAGCACCAGGATGTGGGAATTGAACTTCAGTGGAAAAACCTAAATGGTTACTTCAAAATAAGTGAATGCTGTTCATACAGCTCAAAACACTTTTGAGCATTTAGCTTGTACAGCCAATATGAAAATGCAACGTGAAAATAAAAAACAGGGTTTGAAGAAGAGCAGCCAAGGAAACATCCAGTGCTGGTATCCACGTAGTTTCTGGGTGGATTTTCCAAAGCCTCTCAGGGAAAGGGAGCCTGACTCCCTTCACACATTCCTGCTGCATGTTTGGCAGCCTCCTGTTCTATGGCCTGTCAGTACCTGGCGCAGTTGAAGCTGTGCCACTTTGTGAGATTTTCTTCAGGGTGCCCACCTCTCGATCCAAGAACCACCCACCAAGAACCACCTGGCATGGATCTCTGCAGATCCACGCACAGATCGCTTGTTCCCTTCCTCAGTGAAAATGGAATCCTACCTGCATTCTGGCACGGGGAAAAACATGCCTTGGTGACTACAATTCAGCTAAATCTCCTGTGCTTTTTGTCCCACGCACAAGTACTGCCACATAACCCGCCCTCCCAACTCCTTCTTGCCAAAGAGCCCTGGTCATATCTGCTGGGGGCTTCTCCCTCCTCGTGGTGCCCAAGACCCCTGTGCAGAGCAAGCAAATTGTCCATTTTGACAAGTCCTTAAAATGCTGGAAACCAAGCTACTGGAACAAAAGGTAACAAAGTGATTTTGAGCTCTGCGTGGATGACTGTGCCTGTGAGGTTTCTCTGCTCATCACTCATTAAAACATGCCCTGCCTTTGTGCACTCCTTCCCGGGCCTGACCCTGTGCCCTCCCCCTGTGCCACCCTCGCTGTCCTGCGCCGGGTGCTGCCTCGCCTCACCACCGCTGTTGGTGCCATATGCTGAGACACATCCAGCATCTCCTGCAGGTCCTGGCTGACAGCGAGTTCATTAATGCACAATTACAAAATCCCGAGTAAAAGCCACTCACACCTCATTTGCGAAAGAAGCTCCTCAAGTATTTTAGAAACTAGTGGGTCAGATTTTTATGCATTTATGTTAGATTTGATTTTCATTAATGCCAAATGAAGCTTACATGAAGCACTTCTATCTCATCTTAAAGGCATGATGCCAGTGAACATCCCTTTGGTTGCCAAGTATCAGGAGACCCCTCTAATTATCTGTTTTGTACTTCAGATGCAGCAGAGGGAGATTCCACCGCTCTGTGGACATGTTCCATAACTTGGCAACTGCCTTGCAGCTGCCTTCAGCTCGGGAGAACACAAAAGGGGGTCACTGCCTGGTTGCATTCCTCCTCTGTGAAGCAGTGTGGAGGACTGATGACCAGTAAATCTATAAACTTAAAAAGAAAAGAAAAAATGCTTCAGACCTCTCTCCCCACCCCTCTCTTTTATCTGCTGCTAGGGCAATAATAATGGAAATAATCTGAAGGCCTTTCAGGAAGCGAGGGAGGGGAAGGGGCATGGCATACAGTGTGGCATCCTTCAGGTCACACCACTGGAATTTGCTTTCTTTTTCCTTCAGAAGAAGACACCCTGCGAGAAAGAGCCTTGCTCTTGGGGACTCAGATTTCTAGTTGACTTTTTGAGATGCAGCCTGATGGGAAATGAATAAAAACTGCAGTGGATTCCAAATCTAGTGAGTAATGCCATTCAACCCACAGGTGACGAGTCTTTGGTTCCTGCGTTTTTTCCTGCCCTGGCATAGAAGAACTGCTCTGTGAGGCCCCTCTGCTCAGGAGCCTACTGGCTGCAGGCCCAGGTGGAAGGAGAACACCCACTGCACGGCACGAGGCAACTGGAAGGGAGGGCAATGTGTGCCCACTGCTTCACCTCCTCCAAGAGCCCAGGTGCTGAGGGCAGGAGGCAGAGCAGCGGCCAGTCCTTCCTCTGGTTGTGGGTCAAGTCCCGCAGCTTTTAACACCGCTGAACTCACGCCCAAATCAATGGAACTTTTCTCCAGACAGAAGGAAACGCCGTTTCTCTCATTATTCCCATTAGCCGTGGCTCCAGGCACACGACCGGAAGGGGCGACTTTGTCAAGTTTGCTGATCTCGGGGGCCTGTTGTTAATGCTAATTTGAGAGTGGCACTGGCACACTCTGGCCAGGAAATCCGGTACCATGGGGTTAACCTTCAGCTCTTACGCTGAACGCAAATCAGTGAGGAAACTCACTGCTAGGTGCAGTCTCTAATTATTTAAAAGATAATTTGCATGCTACACAGAAATAAATTAGCTCCCAGGTGACAGCTGTTCCACTGTGTCCATTCCTGGAACGAGATGCCATGCTGGGAAATCTAAATGCAGACCAAAAGATTAAAACACTGCACTTTCTTGCCTCGTAGGAAGGCTCTTCCCAAAAGAGAGGCATAAAGAAGAGAGGAGGGGAATGGATGTTTCAAACCAACAAGTTTGCGAGCTTAACTAACAAACCACACTTTCACAGCCTGTACTTTCTTTGCACTAAGGGCACTTCACATCTTGTCAGAAGATGGGGATCCAAGTGTAACGTGTACTAGTTTAAAAGGAAGGTTTTGAAAGCCAAAGAGAGGAATTCAGTCCTAACCTCAGGTTGGCGTTCATGTGGGATCCTTCCAGACCACGTGGACGAGGCCCACAACAGTTGTTCTTTTATCACACACACAGAAATCAGTGAATGCATTTTCCTATTCTGTACCAAAAGCCAACCAGGCACCACTTTTTCTCTACATAAAAGTCTCAAGACAACTCGTCAAGAGATGCTAAACCATTTTTCAGTGTAACGGTTTTCTAACACAGAGTCTTCTCATGGCTTGGTTTTAACACTGTCTATTGCACACTGCACACCCACGTACACACGTTTTACACGACACTGTACTGTGGGGATGCAGATGTACTGTAGATGTGATATATTATGAGAGTACATTATACTGCCAGCCTTCCTCTGTTGCTCCATGTCCTCCTGAAAGCAGCAAATTCCTGTGCCAGCTTGCTGTGTGCCAGGACTGCTCCGTGGGGATGCCACGCAGTTTACCTGTTACACCTGCTGGACAGTGCTCCCTCCTCACAGGATGGACATGTGGAACAGGAACTCCAAGCTGGGATGAATGGGAATGCCCGTGTGTGTGTGTGTGTGTGTGTGTGAAAGTGCCACAAGAAACACATGAACCAGGATTAAAGAGCAGCGTGTGTTCACTGCTGCAGAGCAACATATGGGATTTCATTCAGAGGACCAAAGAGCAAGAAGAGAAGGAACAAACCTATCTGAAGATAAGGTATAAAGAAGACTGAAAACGGCTGGAGGCAATAAAAGAACCAGATAAGAAAAACCTGGCAACTGTAATTCAGGAATTCTGCCACAGGCTAATGAGAGGTGAGATAAAATAATGAGGCAAAAGGTCCCAAACAACACCACTGTCTAAAGGCTGTAAAAGACAAGTCCAAAATTAGTTCATCATCACTAATTAAGGAGAGCTGAAGGGATGTGATGAGGCCCTGATACGTGGTGTCCCTCTGTGCAGCACACCAGTGATCCTTTGGTCAAGGTCAAGAAAACACTGCTACCTGTGCTGCAGGCTGAAATCCCAAAGCAGGAGGATTTATCCTTCCAGATGTTGCTGCTGGTGTGAAACGTGCTGGCACATCTAACGAGTGACGCTAACCCCACCCGGGCAAAGAGCCACAGCCCCGGCGTGCTGCACAGAAAAGATGAGCTCACCATGTGTGCGCACGCTGTAACGCCACAAAAAGGACTGCTGGTACCTTGCCACAACCTGAATATTGAGTTCTTCCAGTGCTCCAAATGTCTGATCAGCGTGAGCCGTGACAAGGAAAGGAAATCACCCGCTGTCTTTGCCCATCTCTCACGCACTCGTGCCACCCTCCTTCAGTTTCTCCTTAACACCTACTGACAGCGTGCTGTTCAGGTGAACTTCCCGTCTGCTGCGTCCCAGTCCTCTCTCGTAAAGCAAACACAACATTTGCTATAAATCAAAATCAAGCCCTATAGCAGCAACAATTCACAAGCGTGTTCTGGACCACAGCATGCTCTTTACAGCACATTTTTACAAAGTGTTACCTAAACAACAACGTTGAATCTGAAAATTTTGCTACCATTTGTGCCTCTCTTCCAATCACTTATAACAAAATCAAACCTGGAAACATTTCAGGCACCACTATCAGCTTCGTATCACAATAAAAACTGATCATTTGCTCCTGAGCCTGGCTTTCTGTCTCTACCCAGCTGATGTAAGGCAGTACTTCACTACTCCATCTGTGACGGTTTATGTTTCAAAGCACCATTCGTGAGGGATTTCTTCAAATGAAAATCAAAAGCAATGAAACATTCTCTCAGAGGAGATGGCACATGACTAGAACTAACCAGCCCTTCAGTCTCTCTCACCCCTTCAGGATTAATCACCAGATGAAAATAGCCAAGTTGTTGAGCATGACTATCACCATGAGTTATTTAAAATCTCCCTAGAAACCTTTGGTTTAAAAATTTGATTCAAAGCAACAAAAATACTTTTAAAAGCAACTTTTGAACATGAGTCTTCTGTAATAAAGGATTGTCCGGGTTCAGCTTAATGATTAACCTACTGAATATTCTAAGCAAAAGCGATAAGGACACTGAAATGCTCTTTCAGGTGAAAGATAGTCAAGTAAACCCCATTGCTCCTCCTCTAAGTAAATCTCAGACACACAGCTCTTTCCAGGAAGGTCTTCAGGACTTGCATTTTTACCGACAATTTTGCTAAGTACTGGAAAATATTTTTAAATCTGTTTTTCTACCTCTTGTTCCAAGGGAAAACAGCCAAAAGACAAGCCACAATAAGATAAAACCAAAAGTCTGGCAGAATGTAGATTTGGTGCACGACGTAGAGCTCGCCTCACCTGTAGAGGTCTGTGAGCTGCCCGGCCCTCCAGCGGTAACACAGGTCATTCAGCAGGCGCTCGTGCTGTCCGTACAAGCAGATGTAGTTGGAGACAGGGAAGGGTTCCTTGGAAAAGCAGGTGATGCTATCCACCATGTTGTATCTGTTGAGGTGTATCCTGAAGTAATTCCCGCGTCCTGCCTCACCGGTTACAATCTCCATCCCCTGGAACAGAAAACACCAGGAAAGCTGTGGAGATGGAGGGCACACCTGACCCGGCACACGTGCAGGGTCAGCGAGGGGCTCCCAGCCCGTCGTTCCCCCCGCTGGATGTCCACAACCCTTCCTTTAAAATCAAGAGAGCGCTGCTGGCGCAGCGGGCCATCGGGCACGTTGCTGTGGCTTGGACACAGCTTTTCCGTGGGCTTTAGTTTGGTTACTGCCCACCCCACTGCGCAGCACCAGCCAAGCGCCGCTGCAGACACCTGGGGGACCCGGGCCCGCCAGCTGCGCTGGCAGCGTGACACCAGATCCGCGGGGACCTGTGACCTCCTGGAGCAGCAGCTGGAGTCAGGAGGGATGCCCTGGGGCACCCCAAACAACACTGGATAGCTCTGTTTGGGTAACTCGATTGAACTCTGCTCAGCCTCGTTTATGACACAGAGCACACACACGGCACATCATGTTTGCTGTCAGTAAAAGGGCACCAATACTGGATGTTCATGCTCAAGCTGTAGCATTTAGCTTCAGCTACTTAAATCAATCACTTAGACAAAAATGTAAAAATTTGCTTAAAACCTCACATTGCAGTGGGATGATCAGAAAGCTTGAAGCTGTTTTTCCAAGCTGTATTCCTGTTACAGTTTTATACATTTCTACAACCTGTTGCTAGGCTACAGGAGCCTTTAGTATTTCCACATCTAAGCTAGTACCTTTCACTAGCTTCTCTTACTTCTTTCTTAGAAAATTCTTTTAGGATTAACATGAAGTTTCTGGAGTGGCTTTAAAAGGATGGTCCCTTTTCAGGTAATCGGCAAGTAATCAGAGCGGCAGCAAAAGAATTCTAATCATATTCTAGCAATTTGGAGTAACAAAACCAATTCCTCTCTCTGATAGTCCTTTCTGCTTTCCACTACATGCTGCTTTGGATGGCTCATCCTGGATCTGAAAAACAAGGTGAGCCGTGCTTTGATTCCTCTCCCTAAACCATTTTCTTTTAAAAAGCCCATTTGTTTCATTGCTGTCCAGGTTTTAAAATCAACACTGAAGCAGCGTTTTAAAAGCTGCTCTTTAAATCAACTGCAAGAATGGGCTTGATGCAGAAATTCCCAAGGAAAAAGGTACAATTTGTGTGAAAGAGGATCTTGCCTAGGTGGAAAGTCCTCTCTGGCTTAAAAAGACATTAACCTAGTCCTTTTCTTGCCTCAAGTCAGGCTCTCCAGTAGGAGAAGCACTCCACGCTTGTATCCTGGGACAATCTCCCACGTAGTCCAGCATGGGCAGCGCTTCCCTGTGCCCTGTTCCAAGACAACTCTCGTGGCTGCAGGACTTGCTATTTTCTAGCAGCACAGAGCATCTCTTCCACAATACTTCCTGCTGTTCCAGAAATCAGCTGAATTTCCCTGACGGACTGCCATCATCCGTACGCACTTGCAGAACCATACTGCAGGGAGCAGAGGCTATTAACCGAGGCTGAAAGCATGAAACCCTGCTAATACTGTCCTGTGTCCTCTGTATGGAAACCAGGCATCCTTGGAGAAAGCCAAACACCAGGAAGCATGGAAGGGAACCCCTGAGAGGTTCAGTTAGTTCTGTGACTGCTCCTGGTTCTCCAGCTGTACCTGGTGTATACGGTGCCCCCAGGCCCAGCTACCCTAAATAGGAACATCTTTACAAACAAATGGGGGGGATAAACCAAGAAAAAGTTCCATTATTTAACTTACATGATCCCATGGGTCATGTTCTCCATCCAAGGGCACGGGGATTGCTGGCTTGGAAACATGCAAGTAGTTATAACCTCCAGGCAGAACACCACCTGCCATAAATGAAAATATGAGATTTATTCAGTCATTAACCATGAAGAAAACAATGTATTATTTTGTCCTCCTGCCATCATTTTCCACTACATAGGAGCTTTGAGGGCGGTACTGCCATGAGATGGCACCTGAGGTGAGATGGGCCTGCCTGTACTACAGAAGAGCAAAAACACCTCAGAGGGGATGGAAGTGTGACAGAAACCCAGCCGGACATACCTTGAACCTTACACCGTCTGTATACGGGGATGAGTCTGTCCGAGCCTTCTGGTGGCTCGGGACTGGGCCGAGGGGTTGGATCAAAGAGACTCAGCATGGATGCAGCAAGCTCAAAGCCAATCTCCTTGGAGTTGAAGTCGCTGTGTGTCAATTCATCCCTATAGTACCTCCTGGAGAACTTTGTCAGAGGACCTGCAGCCCTGATGCTGACATCATTGGTGTGGAATTTGGCATCAATCACAAGTCTTCCATCAAAAACAAGGCAAGCATCATTGATGGCCCTAAAGGTTTCATAATCCACTGTCCTGTAGGCAAAGCTAAAAAATGCCTAAAAAGAGATGTAAATAAGTGAAGATTACTGTATATTACTTACTGGCTGGTTTCATAAATCAAAACCTAGACTTTATTCTGAATGTTATTTTAAAAATGAAATACAGTATGATTTTAGCAACACTAGCACAGCAGACAGATCCTTCTGATCCAACATCTACAGTTACCAAAGTTAAAACTAAGACAAATAGAAAGGAGAATTACTAAACTAGACTCATCTGCTTCTGGTTATTAGATGGTTTAAAAATGCCAATATTTGCTACATCCAACAGCCTGGGTGGCCGTGCATATTTTCTGTGTTAGTACAAGCATGGAACATAGACCCGAACCCTTTGTGAAGTTTGTTTTCTTTCAAGTGCTCAAGCCAACCTGAAATCCCAAGGAACAGAAAAGCACAGTGTATTAGGAATTTAGCAGGATAACTGTGCATTACAAGTGTTTTCCCAACTGTTGAGCCTGTTTACCAACAAACTGAGTTACCTTGGCTAACCAGCACAGGGACAGTCAATGAAATGGAAAGATCAGAAACAAACTTGCTCAGAGGAAATGTCATCTTCATTCCAGCTACAGCAGCAGAATTTCAGTCAGTGGAAGCTGCAGAGGCCAAGGACCCCAAGTCCATAAATTCCCGCTCTGAGTCTCAAAGAAAAAAGCTAGTGATAATTCTGTCCTTTTGTCTTCTCGTGGCATGGGCACAGCCCCTCTCCTGGGCCGCAAGGAAGCCGAGCTCCTCTCCCCACGCAGAAGCTGGGGCAGCACGACCAGCACCGCAAAGCAGGTGGTGCTGGGAGGAGGCAGCAGACATGGGAGAAGCAACAAGCACGAACGGCGTCCCCGAAGCTTTCTCTGGCAAAGGATAAACTGAGAGGTGGCAGAACACAGTCCCCGAGCGAGTGTAAAACAAGAGTACCTGAGCACCTGGACACTGAGCAGTGAAAGGAGTAAGAATGACAAGGCTGAGAGATGTTTTGAACAAGACCACGGTCTGCAAAGGGCACAGATGAAGACTGACTGTCTCATCGCTCCAAGGGTTCGTGAAGCCCCGGAGCCCTCGCACGGAGCTTTTCCCACCATCAGTGCCTTCAAGCTTTTTAAACCCTTAGACGACAAGTTGCTGCCCCTCCAGCAAGAAATATTCCTTTACAGGCTGAGGAAAGGGTGGAAGGGTCTCAGATGAGCACATTTTCCCTTGCTGCCTTCATCCTGAACGGCCCAAGACGTAACTGTGCCAGGACAAAGCAGCATCTGTAATCTGTCCCACCCTTAGCGCCAGCTCAGGACACAGCTGTGACTGGGGTACAGGGGCTACCCAGTTGTATCCCCAAAGAGCTGTCCTGGGGACTAAGGGCAAGTGTCACATACTCACCTGGCTAGATGAGGCAGCTGAAAGAAAAGGACAGGAGAGGGAAGCAAAGGGAGCTGGAGATTTTAACAACGCTGGCATAAGCAGAGATGCGGCAGCGGAGGAGCCAGAGCCCCTGGGTTTGTTCATAGATAAACCAAGAGATGAACTGTGCACAGCTAAGGGAATTCTGACCATCTCAGAGAGCCAAAAACCAAGGAAGCTCTGCCCATGAGGGCAAGAGGACCACACAGCCCCACATCCTGCCGGCTGACAGGCAGGACAGTGTCACCGGAGGGGAGGGGAGGGCTGCAACCTCCAGGCGGGAGCCATCTGTCAGCCCGGGCAGGAGGGAGGGAGGAGGGAGGGAGGCTGCTGCTTTAGGGAAATAAGAGATTTTCTCCTGTTGTTTTTATCCTGCAGGACTCAACAAATTATGTCCCCAAGAACTGCCAATCAACAGTTGATACTGGCTGAAATCCCAAAAGGCCCAGAGCTGCTGCAGAGCCGATTCCTGCAGAGCCTGGTCTCTCGCGAGTGCAGCTGCCTTCCTGGTGGAGCTGCTCTCCAGAGCCCGCTCTTCCTCCGAGTCCAGCCTCCCAGGTGGCTGGAGGCAGATATAGGAGCCTTGCACAGCAGCTGAACTGGTTTTGGAGAACACAAAGCCCTTGACATCACAAGTAATTGCAGGTCTTTCATCTTAGAGGCTGTGAAAAAGAGACCTCGAGAGGGAAGGACCGTGGATGGGGCCCAAATGGGCAGGAGAAAGAAACCCCAAGGCGAGAGGGGGTCTCAAGGAACAGCGTAGGCCACGCAGGCAAGGTGGTGGGGAAAAGAGGGGGGGCTGAAGGGGAGCTAGTCAGTGGATACCGAGTTCTGAAAACAAGAACCACATTGAGATCTTTGTGGAAGGATAAAAATAGAGAGATTTCAAGGAAAGAGGAGAGAACTTGAAAAGCTGCACACAGGGAGAGAGTGGGAGGAATGTCCCTACTGATGTGCAGACCAAAGTCAAGAGATGGCTATGGATAATAAAAGTGCTGTGCGAGGTCCTCACCCCCACCACAAAGGGCTTAACCATCCCTGCGTTAAAAAGAAAAGGGCTGTGGAGCAGGGGGGCCAGCCGGGACCCCGACACCTGGGGGGCTCTCTGGGAGAGGCTCAGGGCCCGTCCTCTCCGCAGTTACACCCACCAGCTGCACACAGGAGAGCGCACTCAGCGGGGAGCGCAGCGGGCCGAAGGCTCCATGCGGACGCAGGTTTTGAAGTGGCTCTGTCACAGGCATTCACTCCTGTGGATTAGTCCAATAAAGGAAAACAGAACTGTCCCTCAGGAAGGGCTAGATAGAACCTGTCCCCAGTCTCAGAGCACAGCCACACCTGTGAACATGCCTACAGCTTCCATAAGATACTGGTACTGGAAGTGAAAAAAACTGCAATCATTGATGTAGAGGAAAAGGAACTTGCTTAAAATATGTTTTCATTAAGTTACATACTATCCCAGTGTTTTTGGCTTCTCCTACGACAATGAAATGCACATAACTATAGACAGGAGTAACTGCACATTTAAATAAGAAAAGGATTTCTGGAATTACTTCGAAAATGAATTAAGAGTATTTGTCACTCAGCAGTGAACAATTACTTGTGTGTCAGGTGACTTAAATACATTTTAATCCAAATCAGTCAGGGCATTAACAATAGGTTTATTTGGATTTTTAAAAAAACAATCCTTGAGACTAACAAGTGAATGTTCAATCTCCTAGAGACAATGAGGAAACAGATAAATCTGTGAGGGACCATCTACATTCGATGGCTTTTGTGTTAAAACACCAGCCTGAAGGAAAGGCACAGGAAGCGTGCACTTACTGAGCACTGCAGGCGGAGCGGGTGTGTGGCAGTGGTGAAGGCAGCCCAGGCGATGAGGCCGTGGTCACCCTGGCCCCACTGTGCCAGGACGCTGTCCGGGTGCACGGCCACACCTGCCCCTGCCAGGGCCTCCCCCACCGCGCGCTCCAGGGCGGCGTCGCTGAGGCAGGGACCGGCAGAGCCGAGCGGAGCCTGCACGAGATGGATGCGGGAACCATCAATCCCAAGGGATAAGAGGGTTTCTACCGTGGTGTAAATGTCAATTGTATTCCCATAGACAATGACGTTCCCTAAGAGGAGAAAAAAAAAGGGGAAAGATTTCTAAGACATACAATGAAAACCTTATTAGTATAACTCAGATGATAATAACATAGAATTGCTCTCTTTGACCCTCTTATTTCTCTGATGCTATGAAGCAAACAATGTTACCTAGCAACAGCAGCTAAGATAATTTAGTGAAGAATCTGTACAAAACATCCCACAAAGTAGGCAAGTACTTAACACAGAAGTATGATATTCATACTGACCCCATAATCTGAAATTATTTTGATTGAAAAAGCCTCTAGGGGTAAATAAATAAATAAATAAATCACCATTTTTATG
>VZTA01011859.1:21856-53749 GCA_013398855.1 Mohoua ochrocephala
GGCAAGGGGGGTAGGGGGGGGGGGGGCGGGGGGGGGGGGGGGGGGCGGAGCAGACAGAATCAAATTCAATACATCATGCAGAAAACCCCCACAAACCGTGGAAAGGCCAAGTTACAGAAAACAAGCCCTTGTGCCACGTGGAGGTCACCAGTGCTGCCGCTTCCTCCTGCCAAAGCCTGCTCTCCAGAGAAGGGGGATGGCCCTGCAGCCGTACCTGTCCCTGGTGGTGGGGAGAGCTCGGCACCGCTCTGGAGGCAGCTGCACATGGCACAATGCCCAACCCAGAGCCAGCTCCATCCCTGCTCACTGCTGGGAGCGCCGCGAGCTGCAGGCAGCCATCCATCCGAGCAGCTGCCGTGACAGCCGCGTGTAGGAACTGCTGCTCCTTCTGCACAGCAGCAGCACAGAAACCACTCCAGAATCCAGCTCTATCCTCCTGCCCCAGGCAAAGGGAGCTCAGACCCGACCCACCCCTCCCGCCTGGCACTGCCGAGCTGCAGGGCAGGGCCCTGCTCATTCTCCTCCCGAGCTAGTGCCACTTCAAACGGCACAGTCAGAGCTGAGCAGGAAGAGAGGAGGGGAGGGTCTGTTCTGTTGTGAGCACAACGGGACTCTCCAGCCTAAGGGCTAAAGCCCTCCTGGCAATAAGGGAGGCAGAGCTGGGATGCAGCAGAGCAGCTGTGTGTTTCATCTCAGGATGGTTTAATATAAAACACACAAACATTGCTCTGAGCAGGACTGAGACGTGCTCCTCTCCTCCTCACTCCCTCTGCCCCCCTGCTTGGAATAGGAACCATTTGTCTGCTCTGTGATCCACTAAGCCTTTGAGTAACCCAGGTGAAACGGCCATGCTCGCGTAGGGAACACTCCTCTCCCGGGGGCTAAGGACCCTTCACACGAGGGCCAGAGCCCAGAGCCCAGCCCTGCAGGCTCTCTGTGCCCCGCAGCCGTGCCGTGCTCAGCTGCCCCAGCCCCAAGCTGGGGCTCCGGACGGAGGCAGCAACACCCCCACCCGCCTGCCTGTGTCCACATCGGCTCCTGTGTCTCAGATCTGACCTGTCAGCACAAGGATGCCTCCCTCAAAAGCACCTTCCCGGTGCCTTCACAGCCCACACCTGGGCAGCGCTGCAACCAACCCGCTCGTTTATCTCAGCGGTGGCATTTACGTCTCGCCACAACCGACAGCATCTCCTATGCCCTAAATTGTATTATTTCATAGGCTAAACTAATCTCACTGGACCATGTTTTACTGCATGAGATGCGGGGCAATACTAAACTGAGCATGCACGCAGCCCCAGCTCCCAAGAATATTAATGATAAAAATGTTAACAGATGTTCTACTACTCCCCTTTGACTACGAGGTTATTTTGTTTGTCCCTATCAGTTTGGCTACTTGTAGCTGCCAAAGAAACATCCCTCTTTATAGCTGCCCAGAGAAGAGACTTGCCCCATGAGTACGCCGCACAGAAATGACAGAAAACATGCTTTTACTGTTCACAGCAATGACCAGAGGGACAGAACCTGCAAATGTATCAATTTGAAAACATAAGAAGAAAGAGATCTTACTACTTCCATAAATATCACATAGAACACAGGAACGCTCCAGTGTGTCCACCACTGACCCGACTTCCCAAGCCAGAAGAATCTATCCCACAGCCTGTGCCTGCCAGGATGCCTGTCTGCAGCTGCAGTGGCCTCAGGAGAGGGCCAAAAGAGAAGACAGACATAAGCCTGATTGGTTTTCCCCTGCTGCAGCAGCGTGTAATGCAAGAAGCCACCCAGCAGAACCCGTGGGTAGAGACCAGCTTTGCTACACTCATTTTTATTAACACCATGTGCTGCCAGCGCAGGCCAGAACGTGGTGTGCAGGTGCCGACAGCCTCAGCTACGTTTACATGGTTTCAATTTCAGCGCAGGGAGTGAAACATACCGGGAGTGAAGAGGATGCCGTGGCTGGAAAAGGAGGATGAGGAGGGCTTCCCTGAGGCACGGCCCAGCAAAGCTCCATTCGGACTCCAGGGCAAGGCTGGGCTGAGACACCTTCACCCCTGGGCAGCACCAGCCCCCTCAGAGAGAAGCTTGGTTACTGCATGAGACACTGGCTCTAGGGGATGTACAAGATCAGATGCGAGTCCTACATTTCTCAAGGAAAATTAAAATTCTGGTTTATATGGTAATATTAAATACAACTGCATTAGATCAGGGAAAGCAATGCTCCTTTATTGACCTCTTGTAAATCAACAATTTACTGCTTCTGCTTATTACAATATTAGTGGCTTTTTAGATGACAGTGCTAGTAGTCTAGGAACTGCAGATATTCATTATGGACTGAAATTATGTCCACTGAACAGAGAGCAGTTCCTCAGGATGCTTTTATTATTTAACTACATGAAAATGTATGTATCTGTGAGTAAACATAATAATCTTCTACAGAAAAAACAGCCATAAATAAAGATCATTACAGTAGTTTTATCGTTTATGACCTGAATGTCAGTGTCCTGCTGCAGAGCAGACTCATTAATTTTCCACAAGTGGAAGCACAAGATTTCGGTGACCCTAATGTGACCTGAATCTTTGCAGTTTGCAAAAGCTAAAGGAGAAACCCAGTGTGAGCCAAAGCATTGGTGGCTCCAGCTGGTGATTCATGCACTGGAATTTTAATGCAAGAGTATTCCTACAAACACGCTTTTAATAAGGCAGTAAACTATGCTTAGGTGAAGAGAAAAAAATAATTGCTCCATTTTGGGCCATTAAAGCAGTTTTGTTCCTTACTTTACTTCCATCCTACTTTTATTTTCATGGAAAGTGCGGAGCTAATGGGAGATGAATTTCAATTAGTCCCAATTACAGCTGTAATAGGTTCCATGCATTAGGTGGCTGGGTTTCATCAGTGAAGCCACAGTGGCAGCCATGGGGCCAGTGCTCGCCCCGCTCCCAGGCTCTCAGCAGCAGAAAGCCCTCCCAGAGCCCTGGCACAACCGTCAAGACTGAAAGCATGATGTTTGTAAGAAACACAGCTGGAAGAAGCAGCAGGGTGAGGAGTAAGAGAAACTGAGATCAGTGGAGAAAGACCTCTCCAGCCGGGCACTCTGCACAGCAGCCGAGACCGTGATGGGAAGAGCAAGGAAAGGGGACTGAAGCCAGAGCAGGGGGAAAGGGGAAGGTGTCACATCTCCAAAAGTCCCTCCAGACCAGCCTCATCAGGAGGTGTGACTTTACCTTCTCTACACACGAAGCCGGGCCAGTGCCTCATTAAGAGATGCAGCTTCACCCTGCAGCCGAGGCCAGCAGCAATAAGGAAGTTAAGATGAACGTCCTACGACTTGGGCACTGCTGCTGGAGAAGGGACACTCATGCCAAGGCAGGTGAGACGCTGTGATTGTGCCATGTGCTGCAGGGTGACTGATGCTCCCAGCACCACGCATCCCAGCCAGCAGCTGCTCCCGGGCACACCCCTGCGCAGGGGGACTGGAGCACATTCCAGGACTGGGCACTGGGGGATTTACATGAAGGACTAGCAGCGGCAAACAGGCAAACTAACAGCCACATCTGCCTATGCAAAGCCAGCTGCGGGTACCAGCTGGACACCAGGTAAGGCCGTGTGGGCAGGGGCTGGTACCAGCTGGAGGACAGGTGCAGCTGGACTGTTCCAGAGGCCCCGTTGACGTGCCCGAGGCCAGGAAGCTGGCTGAGAAAACACTGCCATGTTTATGGACCCCTGTGCTGATCACAGCAAGACCTGGAGAACGATAAAGGAATTTCCAACGTCTTGAGAACTTCCCTAAAGGACTGCCAAGCAGGTGTGAACCTTGCACCACGCCAAATCACTGCCAATTCTCACTACACTCCACAAACAAGGCAGGTGAAACACATCTTCAGGAAAGCCCTGCTCTTGCACTCCACCAACAGGAAATTCCCCACAAAGATAGCTTTCCTGCTCTGAACTGTCCTACCTGGGAGCCAGCAGGAACTGACATTACATGAATTCATTGACTCTTTGGTCTCTGTTTCTCCAGCTCTAAGCTGACTCAGAAACCTGGACGGTCCCACATATTTTCCACAGCGCACGCACACAGTGGATGAACTAACGAACACACGGACAGAGCACACGCGACGAGGCCGAGCAAATACAGAGATGGTGCACGTCTACACGAATGTCTGATTTTAAGGGTTAAAAAGTACCAGGAGCTTGCAGTTCTGTGTGAAAATCTGTAACTGATGCAACTGAATACAGCACTGACAGAGACTTCCTAATTTAGACTTGTTTTCTTTGTGTTATGCCACAAATCTAGATATTTTTCTATACAACAGAAAAACACATCCGCTAATTAAATTATTATTTAATTGGCTAATTAATGACTCCGGACAGATTTGCATTTGGGACTCGCTTTGTTTTATATAATAACTGCAGATAATTAATCTATCTCAAACCTTTCTTTCCCAGCTAAATATGCTGGGTATCAAAAATGATGAGAAATTGTAAATTAATCTGGAAAACAAAGCACAGCAGATGAAAGACTTTGTTAGAAATCATCAGGCGCCAATTATACCATGGAATAAAGGAAACAATAAGCCTAGAAAACATTTCTGTGAGTGTGTGTGTTAACGAAGCCCCTTACCTTTGGAGCTGACGAGGTTCTCCTCCAGCCAGCGTGCCGCCTCTGAGCAGTCCTGGGCGTCGTTGAGAGTGAAGTGGTTGGAAGGGACTTTCTCCATGTATCTCTGCGGCCACTTACTCGTGACTCCACTGATATCTGCTCCCGTGGGAGCCGAGGCCTGGAGAAACGAATCAGTGAGTGGATACATGGCACAGACCTTGGAGACAACGTTAAAAGACAACGACACTCACTTTGGCTGCCCAAGGGATGCTGTCCTGGCACATCCCAACCCTTCGTCATGCCCAGCCCCAGCAGCAGCAAACACACCCATGGCCATGGCCACAGGGATCGTGGATCCACACCGATCTGAGCGGACACACGTGTGCACGTGTTCCCTGCTTCCTGTGGGATGTGGGTGACCATTTCGAACAGCACTGCCAGTGCAAGTGGAGGCACACGGCAAACGCCAGGGACTGCACGGCAAACAGCAGTAATGTCCCAACACACAGCAGGGGATCTCAGCAGCTCTCTGAAACACAGATCCCTTGAAATGGCCCTTGGAAAGCCTTTGTGAAGCCAGACTGCCTCCACCTTTTGTCAGCAAAAATCAACCTTCTACAACGACAGATTTTGTCCCAGAGAAAGGGACCAAAAGCTGCTTGATGGTTCAAACGCGAAGATTCGGTAACACATTCACTGTGGAATGCTGCTTTCCACTAACAAACTCAATCTGAGCTGTACAAAGCAAGAAGACAATCTCATCTCTGACTCCCTCAGCACCGCTGAGTCACATCCTGTTCTCACTGCCAGCCGGATCAACTGAAATACTGTTGGGTCATATAAAACCAGGCATGACACCAAAAGATCTTACTCAACAAGTAAATCTCTAAATCATAGCAGATAATGTTTTACTAAGCATTAATTAGACTGCTTATCAAATAAGGAACAACTTATAAAAAGGATGAAGTAGGGTTTCATGTAATAAAACAGAAGCCACTAATTTCTTCTTATCCTTTTGTATAGCTTAAAAGTGAGAATAGATGATGGTGATGGGATTTCTTCTCAAAGGCAGATAAAACCTGCCTTTTCCCTTGCTTTATCTTTCTCCCCCACTGCAGTTACTTGCCATAAACTATTTTGCAAGTCAGAGTTACCTCCAAACACCTTTTCCTAGGAGCACTTTTCCAGCTGCCACTTCAGCTTTTGTTTCATCCCTGCTGAACAGTGACCAGGGGCTGCAGTTTAAGCGTGGCTCTGCTCTGAGGAGGGATCCCAGCCCGCAGAGCCCGCTGCACACACACAGCCAGACACTGCTGTGGGACACGGTACAGCACTGTGAAGCTGCAGACGTTGCTCACCTCCATCTCCTGAGTTTAAAGGCAAAATGCCTTGCTCACAACTCCTACCCCAAACCACCCAGGCAAGGCAAAGCTCTGCAACAAGGGGGCTGTACCAAGCTGCCCGTTGGGTTACGCAGCCTGACGGCCTCACGGGGATACAGGAGCCAGAAGCCACCCTGCCCAGGGAGTCTGACTGGGGCTGGAGCTCAGCTTGATTCCAGATCTTACATGCAGCTAAGGGTCTGCTTCAGACTCACTGGAAACTCAACTGTGTGCTACAATACCAAGCGGCATCACGGACGTGCCTAGGCATGGTCATCACGTGAGATGAGTGATTAATTCGATAAGGAATTCTCTCCGTTTCCAAAACTAGGTCAAACGGTGTTAGACCAGCTGGAGTTAAGTCTCCTGTGGCTGGGGCCACATGTCAGTTGAGCCTGCTCCTTAGCAGGTTTAATGGTTATGGTGGCAAAAACACGGGCAGCTCTGCCTGGTGCCCACCCCTGAGCAGTAACTGCTGGTGGGAAGTTCTGTCCGACCCTCCTCTCCTCCGGCTTCGGCAGCGGCACAGCCCAACCTGCTGCGCTACGGGGCTGCAAACTGCTGGTGCTGCCCCTTGCTAAGGCTGCTCCGCTTAGTCCCGGGAACACCATTCCCTGCAGAGAACCTGGGGGTACCGTGCTGGACTGCACTCTGCGCACACCTCACCTGGTAGCTCTGTCCCATGCACAGGACCAGGTAGTCGTAGGGCACTTTCTTCTCCTTGGAAACAACCACGTACTTGGCAGCGCGGTTTATGCCAGTCATTTTACCAACAACAACGTTAACCCAGGAACAAAGTGACATCTGTGCATAATCTTCATCATTAAAACAGTGGCTGTGAAGAAAGAATATCTGTAAGTGACATTTCGGCAGCTGACAGCAGGCATTAATTAGACATCTGGTGAGCTCGGCCCAGGCCCCCAGTGGTTCCGCCTGCTCCCTTGCTGTGAGTTGACTGCAGCCCATGGTAAAAGATTAGGCATTAGGAAATACTCAGTTACAAACTGACAACTTTCTGCTGAAACCAAACAATCCCTTCCAGCACTGGGCCTTACAACCATGTAATCTAAGAACAAAGTCAGAAATATGTGCTTTACTCTGCTTTTCCTTTGCAGGCTGATGCAAGGTGGAGGCTTTTGAACCTGCAAAGAAAATACTTTAACAGTCCAATTCTTCCTCCAAGGCAAGACTTCCTTATTCAGCTTTTCCCCACCTTCCTTCCTTTGCTATTCAGCTTCACCAGTCATAGCTATGGTGAGACACAAATGCAGGGAATGCATCCTATGGTTTTAGCATCCGTATTCCAAAGTATTAGTCCAAAAAGTCAAAAATAAATAGAAAGCTAGGAAAATGGTTGTCAGAGCTGGAAGGAAAAGGCAGAGATCTCAAGTCTCTGTTGGTGACCCTTTTCCAAATGAACTTTTCCACAATGCAAGAATGACAAATACTAAAAAGACACTAAACTGGTCCTGAGCTCCGGGATGTTCGGGGTGTGCATGGAGCACACATCACAAGCAACGTCCTCTGGCAGTGTGAATTCAGTACCAGTACCCTAAAATAACATGTTGACTTTGACAGTCTCGGACAAGATTTGCTTTTCTCATGTTTCAGGGGTGTTACAGCCTGTTCCAAGCAAAAAGCATCAGATATCCCTGTGCGTGAGAGAAGGATCAAAGATCTGGAAGCTGCTATTTTAAAAGGCCAACTTTAAAGCAAAATCCAAATGGAACAGAACCTCTTTTAATGCCTCAGTAATGAAAATTACAATTATTTCCAAAGATCTTTTAAGGCTCAGAGTATGCCCTCACCAGGTGTACCCAACACAGCAAATACCAGGACACTTACTTATTATTGCATTTATACCATCCTCTCTGCTTAATAGCCGTCTGCAAAGACAAAGATTCCAGAAGATAAAACACTTCCATACAGATGTACAACAGACACATCACTATACAATGTGAGGAGGACCAGAGAGAGAACACTCCCATCTAGGTCCATCATAACCTTTGAACACTGCCGAGCCTGGCAATGGCCCGCCATGAAAACGCACAGGAGGTTGCTGGCCACTGTGGAGATCCAGCTGGGCTCAAGTCCATACCTCCTGGGTACTGAAAACCTGCACCAGGCAAAGCCTGTTCAGCTAGGTTCTTTCAGTAGAACTGGACAAGCCCATTTATAGCTTTGTAGAGCAATAAACCAATAGGATGTAGTGAAAAAAGAATGCAACAGGTTTAAAACAAGCAAAAAAGACAAACGGCTGCTGTCGCACAGATGTCTGGCTTATGAGACCAGAGTGGCACAGCAAGGAGAAGGACCTCGAACATACTATGTGAAAGAAGCTGAGTCTCACCCCTGCCAGGACCTCAGGACAGGAATGGGCAGCACAGAGACCCTGGGCTTCACCCAGGCTGTGAGCTCAAGTCACTACAGAAAATACATTCCACCTGCCAAACGAAGCTCGTGGCCATTTAGAGGCCCAAGAGCCTGACTTTCTATTGATACTTAGTGATGGAAAATATTCCACTTTCTCCCACAGGCCTAAAAGTGATTAAACAGAAGGGGCTGGGCCCGTGCCCAAGCATTTGATGCTGTTCTGTGGCACCTGCAGCTGCAGCAGAGAGTGCGGGCAGAGACCGGCACTGGCAGCTGCTGCTTTGCCCTTAACACCAGGACACACGTCCCAACACAGAGCTCCCGGTTCCACGTTAATTGTTGCTACCAAATTCCCAAAACTGGCATTCAGGATGCCACAGGAACAAATACAGTTGATGTCACAACCTGGGGAATTTTAGGATTGAATTGCCAGGCTTTCTGAGGTGCTCTGCCTCCTCTGTACTCACAGATACCAGAGGCAAATAAATAAGGGAAGAAACCCACTGACAATGCTAAACTGTAATAATGCAGAAACCTATAAATAAAATGGACATTAAGCACAGAGGAAGGTTTTCAAAAGCACCTTTATAATTGAGGTGTACAGCTCCCAGGAGACTGACACTCCAAAATCACAGGGATGCTTTCAGAAATCATACCCTGCAGAGTTCAATTTTCACTCTTAATCTGCTTTCAGATTTTAACAGCTCAATCTGGTGAGGCAGCTCTGAACTGCAACTTTCTGTCAGGAAGGTTGCTTTGTTATTACAACTCTTTCCTACAGCGAACTTAGGAAAAAGAGTACACGCGTTTATTTGAGCCTGTAATTCCTTTCACTTGCTAGATTGGTACTTGAACACACCCTTTTCTACAGTACAAAAATTAATACAGGTAATTACTGATAACAAATTCCTTATCAGGGCAAAATTCCAAATGAGATCAGATGGTTTTAAACAGGTTCCCACTAGGTCATTTTTATACCTTTGTAGGCATTTCATTTGTAAGGCTCAGCAAGCAGACGTGGAGCTGTTCCCTCATTTAAGGAGCCAGCCCTTTAGTGCACTGCTGTTCACTGAGGAAAAGGTTTGGTAAAATACGATGTGAAGGCTCCAAAGAGTCACGCGCCAAATCTAAATAACTTCATGTAAGTTCATTCCCCAACCATTCAGAATAACTGATCCATTTTAATTCTACGCTTCTCAATGTTCAAAGTCATGTTCAAGTCCACTGCGATGATTTATTCCAAAATAAAACCAAAAAATACCGTATTTAAATGAGAATTACGTACTGTGAATTTTAAAGAGGTAAGTAAGATTTTATCTGACTAAACAGAAGCTATTACACTTACTGGCAAACAAGGAAGCCTGTGAAGTGTTTGACAGTCCCTAGACAGGGTTCTTCCACCGTTCCCCTTCAGCTGTGCACAGCTCTGGTCTGGGACAGCGCTGTGGCTGGGACTGGGGACAGACTGCCACAGCCCAGGGACCGGCACTCACAGCCCAGGAGCAGCAGAACGGATGCAAAACAGTTCTGCCAAACTGATCAACAGCAACAATTCCCCCTGTACTCAGCAAAATCCCCACCACCATTGGTGGGCTCTGCATCCCACCACATGCTGCTCTGAGTCAGTCCCTGTCACATTACCAATATTAGTTTTTGTACATTCTTTGGTTCAGAATTATTTAGAACAAAACTCACTAAAGTTAAAAACCAAACAAGACTTAAAAAGCAAGCAGACTTCTTGTGTCATTTGCCTTCAACCTGGAGATCTAAACAACCTAAAAAAAGCCTTGGAAAGCAGAGACCCCTGTCCTGGTATAACACTGCAGATTGCTGTCCTGAAGTTACTGCTTTGGCACTATTTCCCTACTCATAATTCTACCCAACTCCTCTTGCAGGTGAGTGCATGCTGGATAGACAGGCTGGAGTACTTTGGGGCTCTCTACAGATGTATCTAAAATTTAGGACAAGTTCACAAGAATTACAAAGTGTGATATTTTCTGCAGGAGCTACGGAAGCGTTTGGATGTGAAGTCAAACCTGTTAATTAAAAATCTTCTATGCTTGGAGCTCTGTGGGTCTTTTCCTGGAAGGCCATGAATGGAAATCAAGGTCAGGTTGTTGAACTTCAGACGCGGCCTGTGGAAAGAAAAACAAACAGCCCCAGTGAGAAGAAATTCGGAAGGCACGTCAAAGGAACAGCGAGGCCCAGAATTCCGCGTTCAGGAGGACACAGAAAGCAATTCCTTTACACAGGGACAAAGTGTTTCGCTTTGCTCAGATGCAGCTGTCTCTGGATACAAAGAGAAGAACGATTTCCACCACAGTTTCAGTAATGCCGGGGCGAGGAGGGGGACAAGACTGACAGTATGTTGAACTAAATGTGATCTGACATTTCAAAACAAATAAATATTATGAGTGATTAAGCCTTCTAATCTTCAAGGCTTTCTGTAAGTTAAGGATGGACTGATGCAAATGGTACAAAGGAATCAGAATGTTTTTTATCAACCAATGTTAATTTGTTATTCATACATTTAAAAAATATATTCAAACAAAGTTAAAGGTCATACTTAAACCAAGGAATTTCAAGGTTATGGCTGCCCCTCTCAAAATGCATATTAATAGTTTAATTCTGGATTATGGATTATCTGTGGTAAATCTCCATGCATACTCAGGCCGAGCACAAAGTAATAAATAACCTTAATGTAACAGAGTGCATATATTTATACAGATTATGGGCCTGATTCTCATTTAAATTAAGGTCACTCTGCAGAGGTGGATGTAAATAGAATTTGCTCTTCATTTATGGCCACCTTATGCTGGCTGAGTGATACAAAATGGTCTTTATGTAAATGAGAGTGAGCCTGATCCACGAAGCTGAAGGCAGAGTGTAGGAGCGATGCCATCTGCACGCAGGGAGCGCCGCTCCTGGGGTGCAAACAACAACTACAGTAACTTCACACACCGACACAGCACGGCTCCTGGGCATTATTTACACGGGATTAATTGCATAAACACCCTACACATCCTCCTGTCCTCAGAGCAGGGAGATTTCCTTTCAGCGTGCAGCTGAAGTCATCTGCACAGTCTGCACGGCCTCTTGCCAACAGGTGTTCAAATCCAGGGGCTGCAGTAACATTACGTTTAAATACTGTTAATATTTAGGACGGAAACCTTGCGAGCCAGCATCAGAAACATGGCAGGATCAAAGTTCTAGGCACCATTAATGTGCCTCTTGTGCATGACTGCACGATGATGCACTTTATTGATCTGCTCACATACCATTTTCCTCTGCAGATGCTCTACCTCTATTGAGTCCGCACGCAGGCATCCAGGATTTCCCCAGTCATATGGTATTTGTTCCCTTTTTCCCCACTGAGCGGGAGGCTTCAATCAGACCTTTCAGTCAGTGCGATTTACTAACTAATGATTTACTTCTACCTCAGCGCTCCCATGGCATCCCCATATGCCCCAAACATTAATTCATGTTTCCCACTCATTCATCTCACAGGCATCAAAATGTCGATTAGCATCTCCTTGGATGAAGTGAGATGAAACGAGCCATATCTTTGATGCCCACTTTACACTGAGGCAAAGCAAGGCACAAAGCAGCCTGGCTGGAAGCTCCCCAAGGGCAGGGTGGTGCAGGGGCAGAGCTGCAGAGCTGCCAGGGCTGCTGCCCGTGCTCAGAGTGCCGCACGCTGCCCGCGCAGCTCCATGCAAAGAACGGCCCCGCTTCCACACACACGGAGGCAAACCCCTGCTGCTGCTGCTGCTGAGTGTCAGAATTTGTCCCGTGTTTGAGCACAGGCCGGTGGTATTTGTGAAAATGATCAGAATCTTTAAATAAGCTACAAATGTCGCATCTTGTGTTACGAAGGCCTGGCTCCACAAGCGTAGCTGGCACGCGTAACCCCAGGATTTAAAACACGTTTACACACACACAGGCACTTAGAGGCAAGCCTGAGCACCAGAGGGGAGCTGCGGCTCCTGCCGGGCAATGGCAGAGTCACCACGGAGTAACAGGTTGGGGATTCTGAGCTTTATTATTTCTAGGCTAACAAAAGGATGGCTTATTTACTACAGCTTTTGATTCCTTACTGGTGCCTAAAAGCTCTTAACCAAGGCCTTGGAAAGAGACAGTGGATGTCAGGAGAGGGACTGACTTAGATGCTGCTCCTAAATATAACAATGCTCGATATGAAACAGGGCAAAGTGGAGGTTCCCATTTGGTGAAAAAGTCTTCAAGTTAAGAGCCTGAACCAGTGCAACGTTAAACAAGTGCACCTGCATTTTAGAAGCAAATAATTCCAGCAGGGATTCACGTTGCTGTGGATACAGAGGGAAGAACAGCTCAAAGATACTGGTAAAGCAGGGAGGGATTAGAGTATCTAGGGAAATAAGTAAAAGGTGTTGGGTTTCAGTGCACAGCTCTAGAGGACGGCTACAAAAAGAGTCTGAACACCCTTGTCCTCAAAATAAAACAGGGTTACCAATTTACTGAGCACAATCAAAAGGACACACAGAAAAGTTTTAGTACAGTTTTTACATAGATCCTGGTGTCTGTGAATCTGTTAGAGTACTCCTTGCTCATTTTGCTGCATTTTTTGCCTGATGTCTTGCTACCGTTTTTTTCCTTCCGTGTGTGGCATAATGATGGAGGCTTAGACGGTGGAAACTGCCTGAACAAATAATTTAATTAATTGCTTTCATTAAACCCCTCATTATCACAACAAGTCAAATCACTTTTGTTACAAAAAAAAAAGTGCAGCAAAGTAGTCTCCATGAACCCGAGCATTTCAATTTATTTGAAATCTTGCGGTTTATAAAATTATTTTTCCGGTCATCAATAAAAACTAAAATAAAAATGTGACAGAAGATAATGCTTTATCTGCCTCCTAAAATCGGTAACTATGTGAACTGTTCTCCTGTGTACGTAATCTTTAAACAATAATATCTGAAATTATAACCTATGCAAAAGTAAAGTCTTGATGACATTGGATCCTCAGCTTCACTGCAGCAAAGCCCTTATAAAAATGGCATCTCGAGATCATTCTGAAAATGGTAAAAAATAGTCTGATTTCAGCAGTAAATGCTGAGAAGTAAGATGTGATAAAGTCTTGCATTAACAAAACTTTGAAATCAGAGAAATCCCTCTGAAACAAAAAAGGAACATTAAGATTTTGTGGGGAGGAAGGAGAGCAGAAGCAGAGATGATGACAGGAGTCCCAAGGCCGTAAGCTGTGCTCAAGGTACACGTCCAGGTGTCAGTCTCACTGTACAAGGCAGACACAGACCTCCTTTTCCCTGCACATGTAGCCATATATCCAAAGCAGGACTTTTTTTTAAGGAAACATTTCAAGAACACACAATCAGGATGTGACTTGGAGAAGAGACATCTCCAAAAGGAAAAGATATTCTAACAGATTTCCCAGCTCCACACAAAACTCCAGATAGAAACGCCCAGCTTAACAAAGGTTGCTCATATGAATAAGTAGAAGGAAATCCCGCTCCTTCATGCTGTCACTCCAGGATAAATGTGTTAGTCGGCACTACAGCCTTGCTTGGAGCCACCTTTCCAAGCAATGTGTTCCCATGCTGTCTCTCCACTGAACTGCTTTGCCAGCCCCAGCGTTTTCCCTTCCCTCCACTGCCTCTGCCTCGCAGGGCAGCTGCACTTGCCTTCAGCAGCAGCAGCAGCAGGGCTTGTTGTTTGTATCAACACCTACCAAAAGCACCTCTTCCTCCAGAACCTTCTCTGAGGGCATCAATTACAGCCCCCAGAGCAGGATTCCAGATTCACTGCTGACCAACAGATGTCCATCTACAAGTCATCCCTCTTCAATTACTAGTAAACAAAGATTAGCCAGTTCTCCCTTGGATCAACCTTAGGAAAAAGGTGTTAAGATTGTGAATGAATTCGCTCAACAAAAGAAGGGATAAGAGCACAGTGTGTACTGGGACACTTGTCAATGCAAGGGTCGAGGAGGGGCTTTCCACACAACCTGGCCCATGACAACTCTTCCTCTCTCAGCAAAATATTTCATCACGCCCCAGTTGCTTCCTCCTGGTATTAAAACAGGGTCCCTCCAAAAACTTGTATTTTGATGGAACAATGCTTTGGGTTTTGGTTTTTTCCAGAAACTTCCTGTCAGGCTTATCGGTAATTTTATCAGATGCTGTCACCCTAAGGAGAACAACCTCTAAGCCCAGGCCATGAAAGCCACCACTGTCACCATTTCTGACATCTTAGCGAGAATCCATTAAAGAGCTAAAGAACATTTCCTTCACCCTTTGACTAACACCCTTCACGGATGCTGGGAGTGCTTCTGCAGCTGGATCTCTCACCAAACTTTGAACTTGATGGTTCATTACTTAGTAACAATTACATCAGTGAGTTACCAGCGTTATTCTCATACTCAATCCAAACACAGCTACTAGAAAGAAAATTAACTCTATCCCAGCAAACCCAGGGCAATCCTGTCTCATAAGCTGTTCCTCTCCAGTTAAATTTGGATTCTTCTGCTAGGTTATACAAACTAGTCCTCTCACTCTTCCCCCTTCAAGTGATTAGTCCTAGATTTCCTTCTCTGTGGTTATTTTATTGTGGTTCTATTGCTTGTCTCTCGTCCTCTGTGCTGATCCTTTTCCTAGGCAATGCAATTAAACACACCAGCAACTCTGACTCTGTTGCCTTCCAATTCCTTTACTAATTCCTCCCTTTTTTAGGTGGCTTTACATCAGTCTACAATCTAGATTTCTCTTTGAACATTACCGAACATGTCTTTTTCCAGTTTCTTCTTTTGAACTCTCATCCACCTTTTAACTCATTACTCTGAAACACCTCAGCCCCCTCCTGTGGCTGTCACTGCTTCCGTCCCTTCCAGGCACCTCTCGCTTCCCAGCAACTGGTTTTGCTTACAAAAACTAGAGCGTCCACTCAAGATCTGCAGCATTTTCAAGATCTAGGTTACTAAAATCAACATGGCAAAGTTCTTACAGTATGAATTGTTCTGTAACAGGGCAGGGAAATCTAAAGAGTTCTTTTCCTTGCCCACTCAAAACACATGGCTAAATCAGACCCATCCACATCCTTCCACAGCTACAGAGAGTTCACGAGGGCAGCCCTACCATCCCAAGTCCAAGTCAGCTTTGAGTCTGACCTAATCAAAGTAACATCCAACTGCTGCTTCAGTGAGAGCACTTCCTTCCTAAAATTTCCATTCCACAAGTGTTCCAGCATTTCATTTTCTTCAAAAAGGGCAATTATTTTTCTAGACAGAAAATGAGGGGTATCTGATGATGGCCTTGGTAGTTACACTCTCTTGCTGTTTAATCACTCGGCAGATTTCAAACCACAGTTGAGAGACATCGACATCATTTTCCACAAATAAAGGTGCCATAAATTGGGCAGTAAAACTAAAGTGTGGTTGAGACTTCACCGGTTTGCCTGCTGCTGCGTGAGTGCTTCAGCAGCGAGTAACACACAGAGCAGATTCCAGCTCGCTAATTGAACATGTTTAATATTACTGGCCAATTACCCCTGTTAAAACTAAGGTGGTGGGGTTTTTATGGCTGTCTACCAGACTCCAATTTTCCAAACTATTGCAGAGGAGATGAGTATTCTGACTCCGTGATGCAGCCTGGTGCAAATGTGGCAATGCTGCCTCCAGAGTGTGCACCCTTGAAATGCTCCCAGATGCCACCAGACAGACCGCCCTTGAACCTGGAAGGCTTGAGGGTTAACCACACGTGCTCCTCCTGCCAGCAGGAGAACACACATCAAAGCTGCACGTTCTGAGGCATCCCCCCGGTGCCAGGTCCTCACGACATAAAGCTGGCAGCCCAGGAAGGACAGGGACACAGCTGGCAGAGGAGTCAGCTGGGCCAAAACTCCCAATCCCAAACATCCATCCCTTCAGTCAGTGACCTCCACATGTCAGCACCCTCACTCTGCCCCTCAGAGTACACACGCACAGACGTGAACAGGAATCAAATCCATGCTAATCACTGGTGGCAAGGACCACAGCTCAGCCAGACAGGTCATTTTTTCTCCACTGCAGCAGCCTGCACAGTCTGCCGTGCTTCCAAGCCAATCCTCAGGCAGCCTGGAGACTGCTCTGGAGGGCTCAGCACTACACCTGCTCCGCAGCTCCGGGGACAAACTTCAAACAAAACTAAATATGACCAGAAGAGAAAGTGGTTACACCTCCTCCATGGCTTTAGCAGAGAGCTGCAGAACCTCGGTGTAGTGTTTGCACTTGGAATGCTGCTGTATTTGCTCTGAACTGCATCGATCAGAGGTACCAGGTTACCAGGCTCAGAGCTGTGGATGTCCCACTGAGTCACCGGGAGGGGATGACGAATGCAGCCCAGCATTCTATAAAAACCCTTGTGACTCATTCCAGTTTTGAGCAGGCTTTTTATGAGAAAACTACTATTTCCAAGATCAGCTTTAACACTCACCAAAGAAGTTAGAGGTATTCAAATACAAATAGTAACAAGAGAAAATCTACAAACACTTACAAATTTCAAGTGTGAAAGAACAGTGTGGGCTCAGAGAAGTGTTTGCATATGTTTAAAGGGCAAGTATTTCCAGGTGAAATGATCTCATTTAAAACTGCGGAGAGTCCCAAAAGCCAGACCGTAACTATAAAATAAGCCCATATTGATGCTAATTGAGTCTCCTTTTCTGGCAGAGCCTGTTAGGAGGGCTGATCCTGACCCAGGTCCGCTCCCCTCGTTCGTGTCCGGTATCAGTCACTGCCAGCGTTCATTGTGATGCCGACCGCGCAACAAGGCCGGCTCTGACCCGTCTGATTTATCTCTGTCACGACTCCAGCTCCGCTCACCAGAAGCGATGGAAGGCAACAATGTCTGAGGGACGCGGGCCCGGTGACACTGAGCACATGGCCTGGGCTTGCCCTGCTATGAAGGGAAGGCAGAGGGAAGCACACGTGTGTCAGCTCATGTGGCAAAGACAGATAGGACAAAACAATGGGCATCACTAACCCATTCATTGTGTGTTACTGCTTACTTGCTGACCACAGAGCTAACTATTTAATTAGTCAACTAATTAGTGACAGGCAACATGGAAGGCTTCAGATGTTCCCAGACAAATGCAAAGATAAAAAGCCTAATTAACCAGCAAGCATTACGCTAACTACAGCCAAACAGGCCAGATGTGCAGGATATTGCGTATCCCGGTGCTGCCAGATAACGGGCTCCGTCAGGAACCCTGCTCAAACCCTGCCACCTCGGAGCTGGTCCTCGGTACCCCGAACTCCCAGAGGGAGACACCGCCCTGCAGCGAAAAACTCAGGTTTACTGTGCTGCATTCCAATTCTACTTTGAGAAAGAAGTTCAGGGCTTTGACAAAAATGTACTTTAATCCATCTGGTTTTTAAATGCCATAGTTATTTTAATGCACCCACGTGGAGAGGGAAACAGATTTCACAACAATTTCGTATGAAATATTGTGATTTTAGGCACCGTTCATTTATGGCTATCTCATGTAGCATCCTCAGAGAATAAGTCATTGTTTACATCAGGGTTTGGATTAAGGAGGTTTTCTAAACCATGGATTAAAAACGGTTTTCCCTATAACTAAAGACAATAGTGCTTCCTACAGCTATATGCAAAGAGGTGGATAAAAGCCAGTGGGTTCCCTGCACTGGAACCAGTGACAAGATACTGCTGGGAGCGAGCTCCGTGTTCCTTAAGCCAAACTTCCATCCCTGCTGCCCGAGTTTGCACGTTGCTCCAGGAACCACCCCTGGTTCCTGGGATAAACTGGAAACACTGGGGTTTGTAATCCTGTGTCGTCCTGGCCTAACCCTGCTACCCTGCCTATCCCTTTGAAACTAGCAAAGGAAAGAAGACCAAAAAAAGAAATCAACCAAACAAATAAAAAACCACCCACTGTCACACCTGTACCCCCAGAGCCACTGCCACACCAACTGCTCCAGGAGCACTGTGCCCCGGGATGTGCTGCCCATGGCACAGCGGGAGCGGGAGGCATCCTGCCACGGGGCAGCAGAGCTCGTTCTCAGGGTCATGTCTCTGCATAATGAAAAATGTATTTCTTCAGTCTCAAAGAAGTTGAAAACACTTGCAAGATCGAGTTCTAATAATTGCCACATCGGTAAATGAATTACATTTGTATGTTTCCATGGTGACTGGTAATGTAAAATAATTAAGTATGAAGAATAACGATGAGAAAACGACTTCCTCTTTTTAAGGATTAGGGCTCACAAATTGATTCAATCCAGCTATTTTTAGTGCACGTAACCTTTGCAGGGAATATTAGAAAATTATGAGTAAATTAAACTAAATTGTTTTAAAAGGCCTTCCCATTGATCAGGAGGCTATTTGCTGCTGATGTGAAAATTAAAAATGAATCTTTCACAAATTTATACCTCTATTAATATAAATTCTGTGACATTGCACTAAGTGCTGCCTGCTGGCACTGTGGTTCTCCGAGCAGCACCCCATGTCTGAGGCCGGGTGCCAAGACAAGCTCAAGGAGAACGTGTCCTGCAGCAACTCTGTCAGAGTTTGTTTCAAACTCAAGCCCTGGCTGCAAAGCCTCGGCCGAGGGAGCTCCAAGGACAACAGCTGCAAAGGCCTGTTTGCTACAGACTCAGCTGACACACCTGGGGCACAAACACGCTTTGGCTTCCCCACGGTGTTTTATAACAACATGGCAGCAACAAACAGGGCAGGGTGAGTAACAAGAAAGGGGTTAGAAGCTCCAAAGTACAGGTTTAACTGAATTTGGGATGGAACGGAAAGCCTAAAAGGTGCTGAGAACACCTTTTAGGATGAGAGAACACTATTTACCCCGAGATGGGATGCTTTACAGGAAGTCAAGAACTAAGAGAAGGGCAAGAAGCAGAAATGTTTTTCTGCACTGCTCCAGCAATACATCTATAAAGCACTTCAACTTATTCTTCTCTTGATGTATTGAAAATATCATTTGTGATGTTAGCAATGGTTGTTGGCTTAATTGGGAAAAAAAGAAAAGGTGGAATTTTCCATTCTCTGCCTCCCATAAAAGTGCCAGACTCTTTCAGCTCTTGTTGCATTTTGTTGTAAGAATCACGCTCAGAATTTGACTTTTATATTCATTTCTGCAAGTCTTTCATGACATTTCTAGTATGTGCAGGTAAACTCTGCAGAGAACACCAACTGCATCAAAGGAACTGCATTCTCAGAGCCTGACTCCCCAGTAAGCCCCTGAAACTGCTGTGGAGGAGGTACAGCAGTGAGACACCAGAGAGAGCACCCTGTCCTCGCTTTGGGAAGGCTGTTAAACAGCAGAACTCATCCACTGGTTCCCCTGCCTTAGACTTAGGGAAGGGGGGATTCAGACAGGTTTGGGATCCCACCAGGCACGACTGGCTTTGAAGGTCAGTACTGCTTGGGAGCACACGCAAAGGGCCATTGACTCCACCTCCCCCCACAAGACTGGTTTAAGGACAAAGGCCAAAGTGACTTCAGGTGTTTTCAATTCTCATTTCCAGCGTGCCTTCACCTCAAGGATCCACGTGCAACCGGAAGTTGCTTGAAATCCTGTGAGTCCCAAGGCATCCAGGACGCCAGCACCCATCCCTACATCCACAGGTGCTCAGACCCTTAACACCGAGCACGGACCCAAGGAATGCTTTAAATGCAAGAAACAACCCCCTTCGTACAAAAGGCAACACATCCTTTTCAGCAAAGGAAATAAAATAAAAAACTCACCAAAAAATCAGTGTTTCCAGAAAAGAGATTCCAACATCGGATGCACCAACCACCACAATTCTAGTGTTGATACACACTTTCGATTCCAGCACCAGCTTTCGATTTGTGTGGTTCAAAGAATAATTCAGCTGTAAAAAAGTATGTAAGACATAGAAATGCATTAAAAAAATAATGATTCTTAGCAGGCTTCGACTAAACTCTCAGTGATGCATTACCTTGCGTTGACACAAAACTTCTTATGGCTCACTGACGTGACTAATACCATTTTTCTGTACATGACACCGGATAAGTGGTACTAAGACATGTGGAATATGTGCATGTTTAACAGGCCACAGAAAATTACAAGAGCTCAATGGTCTGACTTCCCCTGAGCAAGATGCTCTGGAATCCTTGCAGGAGAGGACAAAACACTGCCTCTTCTATCACTCACTGCCATTGATCAAACACCTCAGGAACTTGCATTTACATGCTGCTAAGGCCATTTTTATACCTCATAGAGCAATTTTTACTCTTGATGGTTTATTTGTGGAAATGGTTTTACTTGTAAATTAATTAGGAACTTCTATTTTGAGTGTCTTTGTGTGTTTAATTGAAAACTCCCTTTCCAAAATTATCCTTCTCTTTTCTTAGACACAGAGCAGCTACCTGGAAAGCCAGGTTGCCACACGAGTAAATGAGTACCTCAATGTCACTGGGATCAATACTCCAGTCATAAATCTTACTGCAACGTTGGTAGTTACTCACTTCAGCTTCCGCACCACTTCATGCACACTCTGGCTAAGGGAATAAACTCCATGTGGTTTTTTAACCCATGTGTCTCTAGGTCTCGCTACCTAACAGAGATTCTCAAAACAAATAAGCAGCTAAGAGACAAGAGATAGTATTGCATTTGACAATTTTTTTTTTCACCTTGACTATATTTAGCTGTCACATTTCTGAAGAAAGAAAGGGAAATACTTTCCATCTCGCAGTACAACACACTTGGCATTTTTCCTATTGCTCTGGGTTGCCTACATTCCCATTTCACAGAACAGGCAACTGCAGGTTCATAAATGCACTGGGAAGACCAGTACAAAATGAAACTACTTCTGTTATTTGTCAGACACTTCTCCAATAAATTCCTGCTGTGACACTTAGGAAGGAAGCAACCTAAGGCTTCTAACAGGTTTTCCTCTACTACAAATAGGAGACAGCTCTAATAAAATTAAGTCCTCTAAATTCCTCCTGTGAAAGTACAGTTGAAATATATTCCCTATATATCGGCTGACAGAGTAACTCAATAGATGAAGAGTAAGTACTTTCTTTTAAAGCTGTGGTAATTACATGTGCCCTCTCAATAAGTACATGGCACATTGAGATCCCCAAGAGATCTTTTATGCCACGTCTTTGCACTGGTGGAGCTCCACAGCTGAGGTTTCAGCACAGTCCCATCACACTGTGGGACTCACTGGAGTGCTGTCCTGTCCCTTAAGAGGAAGCATTATGGATCAATTCCCTGCCAAAAGGCATGACTGCATAACAAGTAATTTAGAATGTGGCAAAATTAAATGTCACCTTTGGTCAGGCAATATTATTTTTTACTGCCAGATAAATGTTCTTTGAACTGCAGTTCACCATAGTGCAACGATGACATCCAGTGGTGAGCCAGATTCATCTCAGGGACTGGACTGCCCTGGGAAAATTCCAGAAGACATCTCAACAAGTATGCCAGCCCAGGGTGGCTGCTTGACAGAGGTCAGCTGCATGGCAGCCAGCACATGCCCACAGTGAAGAATGCCTGGGCGAGGGACAGAACCATGCTGCTGCTCCAAACCAGGGTTATACAGGACATCGACAAGTCCCTACAGAGAACCTCCATAATCCCATTCAAAGCCAGTGCTTTTCAATGTGGTTGAACACTCCTTACAGAAGGATCTGCCAGCAAAAAGGATTTCAATCATAGACTATGTCTGAAACACTTCCACATTTCAGAAACTAAAATAGCCCTCTGTATTTCCCTGAAAGCGTACATCTTTAGAAGAGACTTTAGGAAATGAGAAGAACCAGTGCCAAGCATTACAGACATCTCTCACTACTTCAAACCAAACTCTGACTGTGTTTCTTATAACACACTAAATGGTTATGCCCCAGCTACAGGAGCTGCTGCTCTGCCAATGCTGACACGTGTGGAGCTCTCCCAGCCCCACAATCAGGCGTGGAGGACACCGTGCCCTCACCTCAGTATTGACATTCCCAGGACTGGCAGACAGCAATTCTGACAGGCTGGGCTTTGCTGCACACACGGACTCACAGCTTTCTAGAAAAGCAATGACTTCTGGAGGAAAAATGATTAAGTGATGTTTGCGTCGAAATGTGGCTTTTAATAAATTATGAAGATGGTAAAAAACATGGGAAGAAACTACTTGTAATGCACCTAACCAATGAAAACAGGCAGGAATGCCAGCAGCAAGCAGCATAAACCCAACAGGCCTCACGGCAACGCCAAGCTCAAACATCTCCTCCTACTGCTGTGCTGGGGGTTTGTTTTAACGCACTGCAGCAATGAAAGCGGGAATACAGTTTCCCTGCGAAGAGTTGTGTCTAATCTATGAAATGGCTTCTGTATCAGTGACACAAAGGCAGCCGAGGAGCAGAATGTAACCTGTTTTGTTCCCCACACAATGGCCCCAACACCAACAGCTGTCATGCTCCAGAAATCACCTTTCTACAGCTAAGTACACGAAACAGCCCTGGGGAGTAAGGAATCAGGTGGATTGGTCCCATAATACCACCTATTTTAACAAACTGTCAGGACAAATGGCTACACGTGTTCCCCAGAGAGGTAATCAGACATCATAATGGATAGGTCAATAGCAAACTAACATGTTTATTTTGTATACAATCTACTAAATAAACCAGCAATCGTTAACTAATGCAAGGTGAAAAGCATTAATTGCCATTGGTAGAAAAGGCGTATGCAGCCCAGAAAAGAGGATTTTCTTTGGTTATCAAATGATTATTTGGGGTACTGGCATCCCTGCCCCCCCTCACGCTGCTCCCATCTGAGGCAGAGGGGCAGCAGAGCTGGCAGTGGTGGCCACTGGCGGTGGTGGCCCTTTCGCATCAGATCACGGGGCTATTCCTGCACAGGGACAGCCAGTGCCATCACTCAGAGGCCTTCAAACTGGGCCTCATTAAAACGCTGACGCAGTCCCCAGACGCTGACAGCACACACCCTGCATGGCAACCACGGCTTTCACTCATGATCTAACAGCCACAGATAGATACATGAGCCAGAGCAGGTCTCATTTATGGCATCCAGAATTCACACATCCTTCTACCCCAAGCAACCAAAGGAAAAAGAGACATGAAATACTGATTAGGTTTCAGCAAACACATTATTTCCTTTGCACTTTCCAACCACGAGCTTCACGCCCAGCTCTCCTGCCTGGTTTGCACATGCCTGGGGAATGGATTCGTGGTACATTTACTCACTACTTAACATCATATGTTGACGGTACAAACTCAAATCCAGAATATTTTGAGGCTCCTTTTGGTTCCGTTTTTAAACATTGGACCCTGGGCTAGCTGAAGGTTTTCTACATACATTTATTGTAATTGTTCTACAATTGGTCAGGGTTTACAGAAAACGTTAGCTTCATTCTAACAAAAAACCACAGAAACTGAACACCTGAAAATGTAAAACCAAAAATCCGGACAAAGGATTTCAGCCCTGACAGGAAGAGAGCAGCACCGTGTTCTGAACTGGGCACTGGAAAGCCTATCCCAGTAACACTCAGTGGCGTGTCAGAGCTGCTGCACTCCTCTCTGGGACTCCTCATGCAAAGGCTCCCTAACGCTGCAGAATTCGCAGCACCACAGAATCCTTTAGGTTGGAAAAGACCTCCTAAGGCCATCAAGTCTGACCATTAAACTTAGACTTGACTTTATTAGACCCTGAGGACTTGGGCCTTGCCCAGCTAAACACGCTGAAGTGTTGGCTGCAGTTCAAGTACCTTGAAGTGGTCGGCATTCAAAGGGCTGCTCAGGGCACTGCATGGCAAACACGGGGCCGACTCGTTTGTTATGTTCCTGGCATCTTCACTGCTCCCTCACTGCTACTGGGAGGGGCCCTCCCAGCCCTGTCTTGGGGGATTCTACATCTGCCTCCAATGCTTTGGTTTTACTTCAACATTCGATACTGAGAAACCTGAGCAACACTTACTGCTCTAGAGGATCCACACAATGTTTTACACTGTTACTGTAAAACCATCAGAAGCAGCGAAAACAATTAACAAACCTGT
The DNA here is from genome assembly GCA_013398855.1 of Mohoua ochrocephala. Taxonomy (NCBI): domain Eukaryota; kingdom Metazoa; phylum Chordata; class Aves; order Passeriformes; family Acanthizidae; genus Mohoua; species Mohoua ochrocephala. The sequence continues at coordinate 46,234 of VZTA01011859.1, forward strand.
TACGAGAGGAGTGCTGAGCTCAGCGACAGTGGCGGGCAAACAAGAAGGTGAGCAAACAGAGCTATTTTAATTTCAAGCTCCATTTGAACCACAAGTTAAAAAAAGAAACATCGATGTTTACCAAGGTGATGTGAACAAAACTGATTGGAAAATGCATGCTCTTTCAGCCTGCATTAGGAATTGTTTTCTAAATACTAGCTACATTCCAAAAAGCCTCATTAGAAATCTCTGCAAACATGTTTTCAAAAGCTGTTTCCAAGCATTCGCAGATTTATACGAACACCAGAAACAGAAGGAAAACAGAAAAAGAAGCAGTGATGAAGAGCGCAGCCTTAATCGTTTTGTCTTTGTCAAAGAACCCTTCTTTGAGAAAGGTGGCTCGGACAGATAACACCTTGCCTTTACAGAACATTTTCATCCACAGATCCCCAAGGCCTTTATGAATGAAGTCAGTATTACTACACCATTATTATGCCTATACGAGTAAATGCTGCTCTTCGGCTTCTGGCAAAAGCCACCTCTATATTCATAACCAGTCGTACGCCAGTCCCTATGACTCCGTACGAAACCAGGGATTTCCTGCTTAACTCCAACCAGCAGCAGAGGAGAGCAGAGCACGGACACACATCTATTTAATTTCCTTGCAGAACCACTGTTACCATGGTAAAAAGCTGCTCTTTTTCCCTTCCAGCACTGACATTTGGATCCCCAGCCCAGAGAGGGCCGGGCAGTTCACACTCACGTAAGGACCTGACGACTGCTTGCTGCTCTGCTTCAAAGGCCAAAGAAATGAACTCGGAATGGTGCCACTTTCAAAGAGCTCGGTTCTCCCCCGTTTTTCTGGGAAGAAAGGGAAGGACAGGAAGGCACAGGAACTCGATCAAAGCATTCAAGCTGGCAAGGGAGTAAAGCACATGGCTGGCTTTAGTCTTCTGACAGCAGTCATTGCTTCCCAGGTCATCTGTCTATGGCTTATTCTCCAAGGCAGAAGGAAAGAGAGTAGCAAACACAAACTTGGGCTTTGGCCAAGGACTGACCCCACGGGCTCCGCATCCCTCTGAGAGAGGAACACGCCTGGCAGTCCCTGGGGAAAAGGAGCCCTACGGGAACCCCTGGCCTGAGCACAGGAACAGCAGCCAAGGGGCAGCTTGCTCTGGTCTCTGGGAACACTGAGCCAGCCTGCGGAGGCAGCTGCCCACACACACACACACTCAGCAGTGACAGGAGCAGAGCCAGAGCTGAGAGAAGGCAGAGGCACCTCACAGCGCCTGAGTATAGACTCAGGGCGACAGAGGCAGCAATTTAAAATTACCGAACTCATTGAAAAACCTAAGAGAGGTATAAAGTTAAAAATAAATAAAAAGAAAAAATAAAATAAAAATCATAACATTTCATACTGAAAATAATGAATATGAAGTAACAAATAATAGTCCGGGATATGAGGGGAGATTGATTAGTAGGGTCACAGAGCCAACGTTTTAGTGACAGCGGACATAGTTCTCCATTTTATAACAGTGAACACTACCTTTCTGTGGCAAAAATGTCTGTTTCCTCCTTACAAGCAGGAATTATCAATCTAACAAACGGCTTTGAAAAAGCTGTAAGCCAAGTCTGACCTGTTTGTAAGCAGAAGTGCCTATTTCAGTTTACTGCAAATGTCATTAACACCTGTACAGCACTGACACCACGCTTTCAAAACAAAGATAGGTCATCTTACTTTTAATTTCACACATGCACATAAGTGGTAAACATTCCTGTTAATGATGCCATCTGGTGCCTCCCATAACGGTGTGACACTCAGCCTTCCAAACAAAATGTAATGGCAGCATCCCACGAACCCCACTGACATTTACAGCGAGGAAATTTGTTATCAGCCTCACTTCGGAACGCCTGTTTGTGTGCCTACTGGTGCTATAAAACCATCACCTTCACCAGCCAAGGGGAAGAACAATAAATAATGGATTTTCATCCATGCATATACTACAAAAGCATGAAAAATTCATTACTCAAGCACACGAGCATCTTAAGCAACAGTTACTGCTTTAAAAATTAATACTACTCCCCTGGTTAAGTGAAAACTATCCACACCAAGCCTTTGTTTATAATCCCAGTGTCCACACACAAATTGTAACACGAAGGAACTCTGCCGTTTTAACTTTGATACGTGAGCCTCGATATTTAAAATGCAGGGAACTCTCTTGCCCATCCTCCCCTAGGCTCTCTGCTATATTCGCTCTGTGTTATCTTAGTAGAGGCCTAATGATGAAAAAAAACCCCAAACCCTCAAAACCCTTCCATATTTTAGCCATATTCAGTACATTCCAGTGCTTCAACTGCACATAAATAGAACTGAAACTGCCAAAATAAGCCCCTAATTGCTACAGGTGTTCTACCAAGCCAGCACACACTTTGCTCCAAGGCAGACAGCGAGAGGGTAAAACAGCAGCGACCGCTTTCCCCGAGTTACTCCAGGCACTGCTGTTCCAGAAGCACCTCCAGGAGCAGAGCTGGCTGTTCCTGTGGTCATGCCTGCAGACCAGGATGGGGAATGGCCAGTGCCCAGGATGGGCACACACTCCAAAGCAGAGGCTCTGGTGCTTCACAGCACTTGTGCCTGTCCCTCTCCACCTTCTTGACATTTCTCCTTGGATACGTAAGGTGACAAACCTTGTTCTACTCTCAGCTGCAGTCAGAAGCAAAGAGCTTTGTGTGCTCAGAACAGATTGTTCTGTAGTAGCTTCTGTGGACAGCCTCTCCCCCATGTTTTAAAATCTGATTTTAAGTCCTTGTTTCTATTACCTTTGAATTACAACTGAGCTAAAATTTTTCAAGCTGTGCACCGTGGACTGGCTGGGACTGGACAGTAAGGTGTTGTTAACAGTCAGTCTATCAGTTCTGAGTCCTTTCTGCTCCTCTGCCTGCACAGCTCAAGGTAGCGGCTTGTGCTCAGTCTGGGCACTAGTGAAAAGTTCAGGCAACTGGTCGTGAGCTGGCCTAAACACCAGAAAGTAGAAGCCACAGAGAGTGAAGCTCCCCAGGAGTTTGCTGGAGGGGACACCAGCACCTAGGGATGAGTTTTCCACACAAACACTCGTATAGATCAGCTTCATTTCCTTTTTTTTAAACAATCTTCCCCACAAGAGAAAGTTTGTCAAGTTCAAAAATGTATTAGATTTTTTTTTCTGGTTTTACCTGATAGGTAATGTCTCTTTTTCTTTTTACAAAACATGGTAAATACATACTGTTTTAAAGTCCTGCAACTTCATAATGGACATACAACGCTCACAGAATAGAGAACCATCCAGGACGGCTCCTACATTCATAAGCCATTTGAGATGTAGTTGTGAACATACACTGCAATGGAACAAGTTGTAAGAGGAATCTAAAAGCAAGGATGTGTTTTCTCTCATGTTCTTGTTTTAATTACTATTTTGAACTGCTCTCAGGCCATTTATACATAGCCTTTGCCATAAGCACCATCGTGGAATCAGACACACACACACAAAAATACCTCCACACTGCACTGGAAACTGTTGAGTTTGCAGTGCCTTGGCCTCCATTTTGTATCTGAACCTCACACTAAACTAACCAAATTTATACAACACTTCACAGGCTTCTGCAACTGTTCTGTCTTTTTATGAGCTGGAGCAGAAAAAACCCAATTCTAAACTGTGCAATAAAACCTGACAGCTTGAATGCAGCCATGAAATAAAAATATAATAAACCCAATAGCACGAATAATAATAAAAGGGCAAAAAACAAGGAAATAATTCAACAGATGTGTGACATTTTTGTTCTTCATTGTGGATCAGTTATTCTTGTTAATTATATCACCTATTCTTCCCTTACATTGATAATTACATGAAGCAGATGGAGAACAGAATGCTCCCAGATGGTGAGAAAGCAAACAAGTTTATAAATTGTTTATTTATGAAGAAATAATTAAAAATTATTTCATTATCTATAGTTTTCTACTTCACCAATAATGACATGCACCGTGAAGGCCAGCAGCCCCTTATAAGATATTCAGGGTTCTGTTGTAACCGACTGTTTTTCGTGTAACGTGACTGCAGTGACTGACAGATGTGCAAACCACAATAATAATCTAATTTGTTTTAACGCTGAGGGAATTGAGAGTTTGAATCTTTGGATCTCCTGCCAGTTGGCGCTTCAGCACCGGCTGCTGATCCAGAATACAAAAATTAGAGATTTCCTTTTGCTTTGGCACAGCTGTACAAAGTGTTTGATCTAATGAGCAGGCAGGAGCTCTGTCAGGTCTGTGCCCTGAACCCCAGCGTGGCAGATGCGTGGCCAACGCACTTCTGAGCCAAGAGGTGGCACCTCTGCCACGCTTGCTACTCAACAGGTAGCCAAAGTCTGGACACTTCAGGACAGGATGCAAATCAGCAACTGTGCCATTCCAGGGGGCTGCAATGGGAGGCAGGCAAGCTTAACGTCTCCTGCTTTGTGCCTTCTCAGTCCAGTCTTACCCAATTTATCCAAATCGCTTTAGCAGAGCAATGGGAGACAGAGTTTGGTAGGAACAGACACACAAAAGCAGCAGCAAAATGTATTTGCAATCTCAAAGCATAGGAAGAAGTAAGGAAGAATTTACAGCCCTTCAGGAAATGGAGCCACTGCTTGGGGAGTGACAGGGTTTCTGAGGCAAAGATGAAGCAGCATGGAGTTGTGGTCTAAGAGAAAGAGTGAAAAAACTTGCGATGGCCTTAAAACCTATGGCAAAGCGTTCATGAAAAGGATGGCAAACAGGGGAGGAGCAGGGAGAGCTCCTAAGCTCTGCATTTCTTTGGAGTCCTAATCATTTCAGCAATAAGCCAAGAGGCAACACAAACTAAAGCCTGTCTCAAACCAGAAACAAGAGTGAACCATGGGGAATGCCACAGGGGCCTGGGGAGCACAGGGCGAGTGGAGAACTGCAGGTAAATAGCCACACAGGTAACAGTCAGCTGTGGGTTTACAGGGTAAGTTTCTGGAGTCTAAGAGTATATCTCTCCAGCTGACATCTAGCTCTGCCAGAGAGCCCACGGGAGGAAGGATCTATGCTTCCTTCAGTGCCACAAGACACAGCTCACGCTCCCTGCATGAGACAGGCGGGAGCAGGCCAGGAATCCGTGGGAGGGTGACACGTGGCACTTCCCCCCGGTGGTTCTTCCAGACACCACAGAAGAATATAGAGACTTGACAGAGGGACAATAAGAACAAGTTACCACACATTGTGCTCATCTGTCTGTAACAACCGATCCAGACCTGCAGGAAAACCACCTCTCCAGCACAGCCAAGATCCATCTGGACTGGCAGTGCTCCGGAATTAGCTGAGAGCAAAGCTTCTGTGGCTCGGATTGCTGCTTTCTCTTCTTTGGGAGAGAAAGGAAGAAGGAAGCAGGAAAGCGCCCGCGCGTGTCCTGGTTTAAACCAGCTTGGTGAGCTGGGATAGAGACGTGGGATAAAGAAATGAGGAGTGGTCTCAAACGCTTGGAATCCTTGCTTGTCCAACGTCAACATCTCACAATATCCTGCCCTGATCTTGTTTAAAACCACAAACCAAAGATGATAGGAGACATTTTCTCCTTACTCCTCTGCAGGTGCTGGCCTCAGACATCTTCTCACTAATTCCTACTCCAGACTCTTTGTCTGCCTTTCACCTTTCTCCCTCTCTCTTCTCCACACTCTCCTCACAACATTGTTCTCTCACGTCCTTTTTCCGTCACTTCCCAGCCCATGAGCATCTCCTATAACCAAAATGTGTTTCACCTTGTCTCACTGTATTTCATAAGGTGACAAGTCTCAGCCTTTCCATTCTGCAGAGCTATCACATTTATCTCCTCGGCGGGACAGGTTGTTCTCTGCCTCACAGATTGCACCTTAGTGTTTGCAGTAGGTCTGAGAAGCCTTTTAATCACTACAAAAAGGCAGAAAGATAATATTGTGCCTACTGAAACTTGGTTATATTAATCTATAAAATACACCTCAGTTTATTTGTAACCTCACTACAGGATTTAGCAGGGTCGTGCAAGATTATTGATGGGGATCACTCTTCCTTTACGAGGCATCTGAGCAGAGAAAGGGCAAGTGCCTTCTGCCTGGCTGCTGCCCAAGCTCTAAAAGCAGCACCATCTCCTTGCTCCTATGAGCACACTCGGTTCCCCGTGGCAGGCTGCTCCTTATGTTACAAAGCTTCCCAACGTATGGTGGCCAAAGGTCGCTTCATTCACTCGACAGAAGAGTCAATTTAGCTTTATATGGTTTCAAGTTCGTGGTATTTCAGAGAAGCCAGCAGCAGAAGCAGACTAGCTTTATCCTCAAGTTACCACCCAGCACTTAGCCCCAGATGTCCATTCTGATAGAGCACAGTCTGTCAAAAATCTATAATTCATGCAGAGGCAGATGCGTGGATACTTACACAGTGGCTGGCCTTGAGTTGGGGTTTTTCCACTACAACTTCTGAGCAGAAATTTCACACATTCTATTAAACGGAAATTCAAATCTGAGATTTCAAACCATTATGCCACTACCTACAGAGAAACTCAGAAAACCTCAGGAAGAACCTGAGCAGACAAAAGATTTGCAAATCTTTCAAACACAGGAAGTCTGTGATTTTTCCAGCTTCAACAAAAATGCTAAGATGAGCTCTTTTAGTAAGAGAGCAATCAGTTTAAAGATGAAGAATAAGAAGCAGTTTGAAGAAAAGCATCAGACAGCTCATTCTGCAGAGAAGAGAGAGGCAGGGATGTGCATGTGGAGGGAAGGCTGTTGAACAAAGCCAAACTCAGACCAACAGCCTCAGCCACGTTCTGGATTTCACTTTGCCAGCTGCTGCCTAATTAAGAGTTTTAGGTGCCAAAACCTACTGACTAACTGAGAAAAGGACAGCACTAAAAATATTATATGGAAGCCCATCTCAGCCAACTGGAAGTTAGTAGACAGACATAAAGCTCCCTAATTATATTTCTCCACGAAATTACAACTACCTACTGAGAGAATCGATCACTAATTGTGTTTTTCCTAATATTTCAGCTTCACTAGTTACTCTTTTGAGGAATCACCTTCACGTCAAATTTTAGTTACTTAAAAATGTAAGAGAATCAGGCGTAAGTTATTTTAAAAAATGAAATTTTAAGAGACTTTTCATTTAGAACCTCCAGACCGCACCAGTTCTTCGCAAATAAAACAGTTTGCCAGCGAAAACAACCTTTGCCTTTGCTGTTAAGGCATTTGGTGTTTTAAGGGTATCTCGTGCATGGAAGAAACCTGACTTTGGGACTGAAAACCAAAATGTGCTTAAGCCATTTCTACAGAAAGAGTCAACAGCACGACACTGTCTTCTTTCCGCTTGCGGAGCGCGATACCTCAATAAACCCAGCAGGAGCAAGGGCTCAGCGGCAGGCAGAGCATTTAGAAGGCGCTGGGAGGCCATGACGAAGTGCTGCCATGGTGTCAGCACGGAGCGGGAAGGGTTCTGCTCCAGCGGCCGCCGCGTGTGACGGGCCGCGGGCCC
>VZTA01011859.1:53776-72613 GCA_013398855.1 Mohoua ochrocephala
GGCAGCGGAGCGGGATCGGCCGGCGCGGCCGCTGTAATTAAGGAGCAGCCTATGAGCACGGCGAGGGTAATGCCAGCCCATCTGCCAAGCCCTGCGCGAGCTGGCACCGTGCCTCCCGCCTGCTGCCGCTGCTGTCACCCACCTGATCCTTGGAGACCTGCTCCGACGGAGCGTTCACGCCAAGCTCTTCCAGAGGATAGACAATCTGTCGTCTCGGCCGCACGGGAGCCATGTAATGAAGGGCAGATGTCAGGGAATGGGCACAGGGACGCTGAAACTGAAAGACAGCGATCCATATTTCAGCAGAGAGAATGTCAGAGCAGTGCATCACAGATGTCTGCTGCATGGCTTTGCAAACACACAATTCTTAGCTCTGTTGGCTAAATCTGAGACAAAAATCAGCAAATAAACAAACATACTCAGAGCAGAGGAATGAATTGCAGATAATTCCTGACACTAATGAAGATAATTATGAGAGTAATTACATTACTATCTCTGTGGGAATGACAGATAAACAAGTGGTTTGGTTTATGGGATTTTTCAGCACAAGTATTTTCCCCAGGAGGATATTTTTCTCCATAGCGATCATGAATCAGCTTGATTTGACCTCATTAAGCTGTGTTATCTGCTCACTGCTAACCTTTGCTCGCTTGGCAAGGAACGGAGATGAATTTATATAGAAATTCTATACCGACTGAAATGTCTGGTTCATCCAAGTGATAAATGTTAATAAACTGGCTGGAATTTGAGATGAACAAAACCCTAATGCTCATCTGAGCAGCCTGGATCATTAGAAATAGCTGTATCTGTCTATTACAGCATGACTGGCTCTGGCACAACTTACAACATGAAAGGGAAGAAAATAAGAGAATTACAGGAAATACAGAATGAACATTAACGCAAACTAAATTACACTCAAGTGCCATTCCATCCACAAATATTAAAAACTTGAAGTTACTATGCTGAGAATTAAGTAAAATATCACACTCGCCACTTATTAGTTAACAATATTAGCTAAGCTAAAGTAACTTAGAGTAACTCTGTAGCCTGGAAACAGTCAAAACTGGAATCACTGGTAAGATTTAACTTCTCTTCCATCCAGGGCCATTAAACTGCATTTTTGTGAGTGCCTCTTCAGAATTTGAGAACCTAATGCCATGCAGGAACATCGGTTCCTCACTGGAACACTTAGAACTCCACAAAAGTGCACAGGAAAACACATCCTTCTGCAAATGTACCCGAGTCTAACCCGTCAAAAGTTCACTCGTGAAAGTCAGCGGTGGTTTTGAAAACCACTCAAATCACCAAGGACAGAACCCATCTCAGTCACCATCTAAACGCCAGGTGCCCAGTCCAGCCAGCCAGGCAGAAGCCTGAGCTGGAGGTGAGTCTCCAGGGGAAAATTCCGTCTGTCCTGAGACAGACAGGTATGACCGATGGATGAACTGCCCTCCGGATGCACCATGTGTTTCCATCAGTGGTGCCAGGAGCCCAGGCGATTGCGCTGAGCCAGACAGCAGCTTCAGGTGGCTACACAGGCTCGGAAATTTTACCCTGTGTTCCCTTTTCTGACACGAGACTGATGACAAAACACATACGTGAGTACTGCTGAATTACGTTCTTCTCGGAATGGATTTTCTCCCTTAGAAGTTCAGTTCTCACGGTTCTCCCGTGACACTTGCAGAAACACAAGTCCCCCTTCAAAAGCCAGTGAGGTGCCTAGGTCCCACCAACTTTCGGTGAAACACAGTCCAGAGAACCCGAATCCCTTTGGAAGAGGTTTTAGAAGCCACCTGGATGCGTTTCAGATGATCCCCTTGCATTTACTCGGGCTACACTACCCTTGTGCTGGGCAGAGTGCCAAGGCCAAGGACACTTCCACTCTGCTCCCCCCCACACTTCCTGAAGACTGCTGGACACCACGGACCAGCCCTGCTACGCGAGAGCTGTGTCCATGGGTCCAGAATGTGTCAGGCAGGAAGAAAGTACAGTTTGCTGCAGGTTGCCAAGAAAATCCCTGTTTGCGGTCATTCACAGCAGCAAAGAAAGAATAAAGTGAGAAAAGGCGCCAATATTTAATGCAAGAAATACAAATTACTTTCTCCTTACCTTGCCCTCCACATATTCTGGATAAATAGGGTAGTAAAGAGAAGATTTGTGACCCAAGCGAAGAATCTCCCTTAGAAAGTATTTTGTATAGTGATGAAATGCAGGATTTAAGACAAAGTGGCAAAGATGTCCATGCTCCTCTTGCTGGTGGTGATTAAAATGAATAAAGTCCTCAATGTTGTAATGTGCTCGAATATACTCAATATCCTGAAAAATTAGGAATTTGTGAGTCAGCAGTGATCAGCAGCTACCTTGACAGGATTTGAGCAATTACCAACCAATGAGTCACTTTCTACCAATCAAGGAACCACATCTGAACACTGAAATCAAGTGTCTGTGAGAGCTGTTCTCAGCTAAGGGCACTGACTGAACAGATTTTTCTTGAAAATCTTTTCATTGTATCAACACCCCTCCTTGCAGCTGGCCCTTATTTAGAAGGAAGGCACGCCTGACCCGTTCCCCACAATGTCTGATACAGGTTAACAGATATCTATGGAGGGGAAAAAAAACCCCACCTGCTTTTCTGAGTTCAAGGCACAGAAGCCCAGGCTGTCCCTCTCCCCAAACTCCAGCTGAAAAAGGGAATTCTACAGAGCAGAGCTGTGTAAAAATGCCCTCTGACAAGTCTTCCCTGCTGAAGTGATAAGCTGATATTTTTGCACATTTATTCACTCAGTCTATCCTCTTAGATCTTAATACAATCAAGGGAATTACTCTTGGAAACAGGAGTGACTCTTCTATTGTAAAAACTAAGCATTAGAACTGCTGAACAACCTAAAACCCACCTTTTCAGTCCTAGCAGAATACCACAAAAGTAAGACTTGCAGCATGTTTACTTTTCAACAATAATGTGCAATGTCTTTTTTTTTTACTCCATCAGAGAATAGGCTTTTCTTTGTTTTCAAGTGCATGATTCACAATCGTTTAGAACCTACCGCTGGAGAAAAAAGTTATGAAAGCAAATCTAGAAGGAGAATTACTGCTCTTTGCAGGACTTGTGGCAAAGCTGCTTGTTGACTTGGAAAGTAGAAGGGAAATAGGTGATTAAACACATATTTAGAGGCAGAATGGCTTTGTGCTAAAGCACCAAAAAAGTGCAGGAGGAAAACTTTCAGGACACAGCAGCAGCTTGTTGAAAATAACAGAATAATTTTTTTCATCTGTGTGTCAATCATTATCCAGGAGAAGAGAAATAATACAGTGGCCACAGGCTGGAGAGCAAGGGAGCTTCTAGAAGCAGCATTTTTACAGGCACTTAGTTAGGCACAGGTACAGTGCCAAGCACAAAACTCAGCCTTTAGTGTGAGGACCAAGCACCACAGAGCTCATGGAACACAAACAGAATTTACCATTTCATCCCTAGTGACAGAAATGCCAACGATTTGATCCAAAACTTCTGCTACAAAAGCCCGTACTGGCATCCCATCCTGCAAGGCAAAGGCAACAGATGCACATTTCCAATTTCAGTAGAATCTCTTTTTAATGGTAACTGTGTATTCCACCACAGAATCCCAGTTAAAACACCTCCCTCCCAGCGCACCTCCCAGGCACCATCCCAGTTTAACCAGTCTGCTCCCCACGAGAGCCCTGTCTGAGCCAGGTGTGTGGCTGGACTCTGGACCACACAGACCTTTCCTCACTGAAGTTTCAGTTTGGACACAGCTGCTGCAGGAGTGCTACAAGCTCAGCCACTACTTCAGTCCTGGGTTAAGTCCTGATCTCAGGACAGAACTGAACATATATCTGCAACAAATACTCACTGGATCCTTGCGAGCCTCAGTGAATATCCTGGAGTCATTCCATATCCCTTCATTCAAGCTAAGAGTTTCAACGAGCATTTTGACACCCTGTAGGTCATCGATTGTTGCTTTTCTTACATTAAACGACCTAAAAAAGGACAAAAAAAGAAGTAAAGTTGACTTTGTGACAAAATAAAAACAACTTCCAGGCTTAAGACAACACACCCTTCACGAGTACCAACCACATCTTTCAGAAGCTGTAACTGATTGCTAAATGACTCTTGTTCCAAAGGCAGATATTAACTTATTGCATGGAAATAGAAAAGATCAGAGCATCTACTCGAGACAACTCCAGAATCCTGCTTTATCTGCTATTAAACACTCAGCCCAATCCATAACCACAGATATCACCTGTCTTCCAGTGAGTAAAAGTCAGCAATAAAGGGAGGCAAAGAACCCTAACATGAATGTGGAATCTGTAGTTGCACACTGTGGCACATGGGGAAAAGAGCAAGATAAAAACAGGGAAAGACAATAAAAAATTTAAAAAGGACAAGAGAAAAATAAAACTGAGACAAGTGTCGTGGTATAAAGTAAAGCAGGAACAGCCATTTCTCCAAGAACAAATTACTAATTCTTGTATTAGGCCCTGATGCTTCAAACAGGAACACGAGAGGATAAACCCACATGACTGCAATGCCTCTGCTAAGCGTGGAGTGCCAGTCAGCAATCACACAGCAGTGAGGTGGTATCACCTGCCCGTGCCACACACGGGACACCTCACCTACAAGGCAGCAGTGACCTGGCACTCAGCTCCTTTACAGACGCTTAGCAAACATCTTCCCACCTGCTAGTGAGGAAGGAAATTCACTTCACAGTGACAGTCTACTGCAGCTGAGGAGCTCTCCCAGAGTCTGCCAAAGGCAGCAACCCCTTCCTGGTGACACACAGCTCGTGCAACAAACACCTGTGGAGTGCCGTTCAAGAAGCTGAACTACAGCTTCAGTTCCAAGAAAGAGGTTCTTTCACCCACGGATAAAAACTTGCAATTCACGTAGTATAATTTTTTTATTCCAGTTCTTGCTTTCAATTTAAAAGTGGATGTGCTGTTCTTCAGCCTCAGTCACACTGAGAGGCGTTTTGCGGAATACGGATTTAATGAATAGCACTGGTAGCTTAAAAATCCCAACTCTACCAAGATTCTGGTATGTTATGAGAAATTTCACGGCTCAATCCACGGACCATTTCTGAGTGCTCAAAAGCATACATTTGGTTACTAAATTACAAACGAATCCTGAACTTCTAAGCAAGCACCAGCTGAGCTGCCACAGCTTTTCACACGTTTCCAGTGTAAATTGCAAGACCCAACAAGCGCTGAGGGCGATGGCCAGCAGGCCCAGCACCGTGGTTCACTGGCAGCCCCAGTGTGCCATCCTCCCGCCGTCCCCCAGCCCAGCTTCGCCCCCCCCATGCCCCAGAGAAGGCAGCTGTGCCTACAGGGAACTGCACCTTGAACATGACAAAAACAGAACATGTGAAAAGTTGAAACTGCTTTTTTTTTTTTTAATAGGCAGATCCACCAGCTCCACTCAGCTCTGTGAGCATGGAATACAGGAAGGACTATCCAAGGTCTGTACTCATTTCTCTCCCAGCAATGAATTAACTCATTCTAGATGCTCAAGTCCTTTGACTGCTCAGAGACAAGGACACTATTATTATTATTATGCTTTTTAGTGAAAATTGAGGGAAAGTATCCATTAAGCACCTCAGCCTATGCCTTGTCATCTGCTATTTTTTTCTCCTTCACTGTTAAGTAGCAGACTCACAGTTCCATTTGCTGCACTCCTGCTTTTTGTGTACTTAACACTTTTTCTTATTCCTTTTACTGCCTGTACTAATCAGGAGCTCATTTTGTGCCTGTGCCTCTTCCGACTTTGCCCTTTCACGTCTTCATATTCCCCTCTTCTTACCCTGTTTTTCTTTTGGTCCATTTTCTGTGACTTCCTTTTCACTCATATGCTTTTGAAAGACATAGGTGCAAGTACAATGTATTGATCTTTCACTTTCACAGATTTTGGTCATTTCCAAGAGAGTAGCTGCTGTTGCACCCTGTGGGTTTTGTTCTGCAGAAACTTTCCAAAAGCTTACTCTGGCTTCTCCTAAAGCTTTTCTGATCCTGAACCTCAACGAGCAGCTATTTTTCCTTACTTTCCTGCAAAGCTGCAGGGGGATTTGGCAAATGCTACTGATGACCCCATTTTGTTTTCATGGAAGGGCTGGTGTCATTTGGAATATGCACAATGTCATCAGAATGGTAACTTTTTTTAAAAAAGCCTTGATAACTACTTGAATTTTGCCCAAAATCGCAAGAGGACATATGACTCCCAACGCTACTGGTGGATTACTGAGCAGCTGGGCCTGAGATTACCAGGAATTACTCCGGTGGCTCTCTCTCCAGCCAGCTGGATTCTTACTCGGGACCCAGAAGCACAGTTTCATCCCAGGGTAAAAAGCTTCTGCCTAGGTCCAAGAGTAGCTGGCCAGTTCCTGCATGAACTATTTGTGCACCACCAAAGGTGATTAAATAGGCAATTAAACCTAGAAGTATTTTGCTAAAACCACACAGTACTTAGCTACATTAAGACCAAAACCAAAAAAAGGATCTCTAACTATGCCACAATTTAAGCTTGGTGCTTGGGCCAGAATAGGCTTGCCATACAAGCAAAGCTTTGGAAAATTCATTCCACGTAACAGAAGTCACAGCAAGAAAGGTTTGGTGTCCCAGTTCACTGATAGCTCAGCCTACAGAAGTGTGCAGAGCATCACAGAAACTGAAGGCATGAAATAAGTGATTCAACACCAAAAGTAAAAGAGAAATAATGTATAACAGACACTCAACAATGTTACTGCTGTCATCTGTATGTCCCAGAAACACACGACTACAGTTCCCTTAAGAAAGCTACAGCATATTTCCAAGAATTAGGTTACATCAGGCTATCAGGTGTCAGTGTCACGCAACCTGACCCACATCCCCAGGGCCAAACACAGCACCATGTTTGTCTGCTAGCCTTGGCTCACAACCAGGGAACTCGGAGCTGCCTGTCTGTACCGATGTCCCCCTTCCCTACCTTAGTGCTGCACATACAAATCCCAAATGAACCCTCTCGCTGCGCCTGGGTTTCACTGAGAGGACGCCCCACACAGCTGGGTCCCACAGCAGCCCAGAGCACAGCAGCGCTGCCCCGAGGCACGACTCACGTGAGCAATCCCGCCCGGTGGAACACGTACAGCTCCCGGCCCAGCCTGGAAGTGCAGGAAGGGACGGCCCGAACAAAGCTCTGGATCAGGGGGAACTCTGGGACGTGATGCGGCACCAGGATGACACACAAGTCTCTGTCCTGAAAGAGATTGGCAGGCAATAAAGGTGATGGCTAAGCTTTACCCAAAGCCCTCGGAGGGGACAGCCAGCCCTGAACGCGGGGCTTACACTGCGCACACCCGAGCACCGCTCTGCCCCGGCAGCACCAAGGAACTGACGGCTCAGAAATGGCTTCACTTGAGGCAAACTACGGCGTGAACTTTCCTTACTAACCTGCTGATTCCATCATGACATTTTGTTTCAAAGACTGACACTGTTGGATGGATAAATGACATAAATTTGAAGTGTTTTCAGGGTTCACTCTCTCTAGGAACTTTCTTTGGTGGTAAGCAGTGTTTTTGAGTGTGCTGTTCTTAGGGCCAAGTCTGTGTCTCTGGTACCCAGGGCCTGTCTCTAAGGCACACTGCCATGCAGTTACTTGTGACTTTACAACACTCTGGTGTGCATTAAGAACGTCTCAGAAAGTGGACTTTGTTACCTCAGATAGAGCGATCACGTGGGGCATTAGCAGGAAATAGCCACTGCACTGTGAATCCACAGTGCCACTGTTCAGTCTACAGGCAAATACTATGAATCTCCTTAATACCACTGTTTTATAGGCTTTAACTCCACCTCCTCTAATTTTTTTCCTGATTTTGTTTTTAATTTAGGTACAGTCATGACTTAAAAGGAGTTTGAAGCATTTCTTTTCTAAATCTGCATCTCAGAGAAGACCCCATGGAACACAAACTAGATAGACTATTTACAAGAGCATGTAGTGCCAGGGAAATGCCTTCACACTGACAGAGAGTAGGTTTAGATTAGATGGTAAGAAAAAATTCTTCCCTGGGAGGGTGAGGAGGCCCTGGCACAGGTTGCCCAGAGAAGCTGTGGCTGCTCCATCACTGGACGCGTCCAAGGCCAGGTTGGACAAGGCTTGGAGGAACCTGGGATAGTGGAAGGTATCCTGCCTATGGAAGGGGTGGAACTGGATGATCTTTAAGTTCCTTTCCAGCCCAAAGCATTCCAGGATTCTAGGATAAACAGAGGACTTAGGTAGGCATTCCATGAAGTCCAGAAGCAGCCAAGGAGGTGAGTAGCTCGGCCCAGGGTAACCAGGCCCAGCACACTCGTGTGGAGCACAGACTCACTGGAGCAGCAGACCCAAATCCCCCGGCTGCCAGCTGCACTGCTGTCCTGCCGCACACCACACAAAAACATTCCAACTTTCACTATACTCACCGGGAAAACACTGAAAGCATAATGCAAAAAATCCAGTGACCTGCAACCAAGAGCAAATATTGGTAAATAAAGCACAAACCGGACTGATCTGATACACTGTGACAGTGACATCCCTGCAAGTGCAGGAACATTTATTCACAGCTGATCGGACAATCCCGATAGATCATCAATAATCACCTGCTGCTGTTGCATGCTGCACAGCAATTCCTGACTTCTAGTGCTTAAAGCATCATTATTAACAAGAATAACCAGAATGTTTGACATAATACACGAGGCTCCTCACTAAAAGGGCAGGGGGGAGGAACAAACAAAACACTGGCTCTCTCATGTTGTTGACTCCAGCCTCTTCAGAAGCCATTCCTGGACTGTCACAGCAGCATTAGTATACAGCGAATATTAATTCAGGTTACAAACAGTTGTTGCTATGTTCCACAGTATTCTCAGCTAGCACCAAGAGCTCTGTAACTTTCCACTCAGGAAAGCCTGCCCGATGTGCTCTGACAGACTAACAGGAACATCAGTACTTAGAATTGTTTTTGAACACTTCTTTCCACTTCTCACCCACTGACTTAGAGCTATCCCAATCTCTTTTCCATGGTGACAGCAAACTGTGACATTTCAGTTTAAAAAGCCTTGCGAAGTCTCACCAAAGCCCTGCTGTTTTCTCCCATGTGTAAGGATATCAAAGAGCTCAAAATCCAGTTATGCTGAAGCTTCATAAAACACTTTTCCACCACACAAGATGTATCTTTTGAAGAAATTCAATACAGATAAAAGTTACCTATAAATACTGATAAATCCCCTTCTCCTTTCAGAACTGTAATTAAGCTCCCTGTAATTACCTCTTTAATAATATTACTTAAAAGAGAAATAATTTCTAATTGCAATATCCACGCTTGAATGTAAACTTAAAGCTTAATATATAATTAAGACTAGTTAACAGAATAGCTGACCAGGGGAAAGGAAAATGCCATTGCAATGTAGTTTTTCTCTCTGCTATCCAGGACCTTGTTGGCAGCAAGGAGGACAAGAATTGAGGTGGGAGATTTTTCAGGGGGCTTAGAAAAGTACCAAACATCAGCAGATAAGCCAGCAGTTCAGTTCCTTCACATTTCACTCTCAAGGCACTAACAAGCCACATAACAGCTCTGGATTTAGGAGATGGCAACACTTAGCAGCTTTACTGGATAACAATTCCCAAGGAGCAAACTTCCCTCAGGGCTAAGATGCAATCACACCTACACTTCAATCAAACTGCTATTTCTGGGTCCACGCTGTGCAAGGCCAGCAGAAACTCCCTCGGGACAAGATTCCAGGCTGCAGTCAGCATCACCTCGTGCCCTCCTTTACATACATTTGCTTTGCTAATATTTCTTTTACAGGCAGGCCGATCAAGCAAAGGCAAGCCAGGGAAGCATACAAGCAAAAGGTTCGAAAACACCAAGACCAACAAGAGTCCTCAGCTCTGCATGAGGTAACCTCAGGAAAAGTCTTCAGAGACAGGAATGCTATCTTCTCCAGATACCCATCTTGGAATCCACACTGCTCCACAGATGTCTCCAGGCAAAAAAGACCGGGAGCACAGCATTGAATGATAAATGCAGAGAGAAATGCCTTGGAACAGAAACTGACATAGATACAAAGCACAGAGCATCAGATGGGGGCAAAAAAGGGACAGATCCTTATCCCAAGCAGGAAACTATGAGCAGAGAACTCAAGAAGTCTACAGTAAGATTATTTCCTGACACAGGTCTCCACCACAGCTCTGAATTGCTGTTTCAGTATAATGGAGTCATTCCAGAGCAAGCCTCACTAATATTTTAAAACGAAGCTATCTTATTCTGCAATAATTATCTTGCTCGAATTTTTACACTAGATTGTCCATCAATTAACTGTTCTGGAACAGTCTCTCTGCAGTGCAATTGTTCTTGTGACACATTAGTTGATCAGTGCTTCTAAGTACAACACAGACTTCTAGCACTGCATTTCACTAATTAAACTAGTTCTTAACAAACTTGAGCTATGTTACTGGGTCTATCACTTGGGAAATAGTACCCAAAAGGCTATGTCTTTGCTTTGTTTTGGTAACTTTGGATATTTGCATCTGCAGCAGATTCAGTGTTCGACCCCCTTGAGTAGGTGAGCTCCTTACTCAAGAAACAGTTCAACAAACAGAACCAGTTTTCAAGGAATTCTGATTTTTCTTCTCAGCAAAGTTTACTCTTACGCTTCCTTTAAGCCAGAGGAGTTCAGAAGTTGTTACTCACCAAGTACTACTACTACAAGTAGAGACATGTTTTTTTCAAATGGTACTACAGGTGTTCAACTCATCTATCGAGTCCCTTCTCCTGATGCCTGGTGTCTGCAGACATGACATGGATTGGAAAGCATGGAAGATCCTGGGTGTGCTCAGCTGCTTCATCTATTCTGTATCTTCCTTTCTACCACCAGATCAAAAAGGGACAAAGCTCCTGGAGAAGTTTCTGCTGATGTGGTTGAATAGAGGTTTGCTCTTCGAGTGTGGAGAGAAATTTTGGGAAAAAAGGTCTAAACCCCATTTATAGCCCTATTCTAACCCACCACGATCTAAGAGCCCAAGGTCAGCAGCAGCAATCATGTTAAGAGAAAAACCCTTTGTCTCCCCCAGCTGTGGAGGATTCTAGAAAACAGAATAATTTCTCTCAGTGGTTGGAGACAGTGTTTAGAATGGGAACATTTCCCTGCAGAGCCAAGAACAGCTTTATTGCCCCATGCAGTGAGATGACCACTACTGTAACATGTAGCTCCTCTTGCAGCCAGCCAGCTTCAGAATGAGTGTCTCTATGGAAGGAAGAAGCAGCCTTTTTCCACAACCTCAACTCACATTTTTTCCAACAAAAATGAATTCTTCACTTTTTGCCACCACAGACCTACCAGAAATAGGAAGTTGCAAGTGGAAGTTGAAAAGTTATTACTGAAGGAAAAAGAAGCAGACAAGAAAGAGGTCAGAAAAAATCCCACATTACTGCAGCAGGTGCTGTCACTTTCTGATTTGTCCTAAAAACATAACCTTGAAAATGGTTATTAACGGGAAAGCAGTGACTATTCCTCTATACTTACCTAGTTTCATACTTCTCATCGATACAAAACAGACGGATACAGAAAGCATTTAAAGTTCCTCTGTCCACAGGATGCAAATCCCCTTCCTCATCGGTCTGCAGGAGAGGTGCTGCTGAGCCTTCAGAGCCTGTGGTGCCCACATCACCTACCAGCAGTTCAGTCTGGGAAACGGTCACGGCTCCATCTTCCTGCAACAACAACAGACAAGGGATCACTTGCAACATTTCACAAAGTATTTTCATTATTTAAGCCCCATCCTTTCTCTCCTCTCAGTGACCCTTTCTTCCCACCCTGATGGCTGCACATGGGGAACTGGATGGGCAAACTCACCCTGACTGATAACACTGACCCCCTCCCTCCAAGACCGCAGCCAGAGCAGCTCCCGACCTGTGCCCCACAGCAGAGGCACGTGAGGGCCAGAGCAGAGGACGGGGCAGGAGGGGAACTCCGCAGTATTTGCTTGTCCTCATCTCTGCCAGCCTTGCTCCATATCAGCTCTGAGAGGGATCAGCACTGCTGGGTACAGCAGCATTACCTGCACAGCTGCATCTGCACCAGGAACATGTTCCAAGTCTTGAGAAGAAACAGGCTCTGGCTCTTGACTTGTTTGGTTGCTTTCATCTTCAACTGAGTAAAGAAAAAGAGAAAGTGCGTGAGGTTCAGTAACGTGAGCGTAACCCTCAGAACCACAACAAGAGCTGGAGCAGGCCAGGCTACCTTTACCAAAAGGTTTCAATTTAACAACCACAGTTAAAACAGACCCTCCTATAGTTACTTGGCTAGAGCTTCATTGGACTTTTTGATTTCAAAGCAAAAAAAGGACAAGCAAGGGCTCTTCATTCTCAGATTAGTTCTCCTAAAAGAACCGAAATTCAGGTTAAATCCCAGTCAAACCAGAACTCTTACTGGTGCAATACGGGACAAGAAACAAGGATTTAAACCCCTTTATAAATTTTACACAATAAGCTCTTGAGGTGTAGGTGTTGCTGCTGAAGAAACACATCAAGCAAGGACAGCCTTGCATTTGGAAGATCCAGTAACATAAGGAAGTCTGGTTTCTGAGCTCCAAGAAGAATAAAAGCTTCAGGAAACAACAGAATTCGTCCCTTCTCCCTCTGTTTGCCTTGGGACACCCACCTAAGCTACATTCACAGACAAAAGCATTTCTTCACACAGTAATGGGCACTTTTTTTAACAATACCTCAAAGGTTTAAAATCATTTAGCCAGAAGTATTTAGAAAAAACTCTCATCTCAAAATCCGTTTCTCTGTCAATAAAAGAGTGCAGATGCAACATGCAGGGTAAGGAGAAATGCGGGGGGTAGGAATCATGGGTTCTCTGGGGGTATCACAGATGTGAGCCTTCACAGAAATGATCAAATGTCGTCTTGATTAACCAGCTCCATTTCTCATTACCAACAGCCTTGCAGGTGTCAGAACTTAATTAATACAAGTCTCTTGTTGTCATGTAAATATTGATATGTTGTTTCTGACTTTATACTAAAATGCAAATCCTTAATGGCTCCACCATCCACTCCTGTCAGACGTGGCTGCATCGCTGTTTACAGACATGCTGTACACGAGCGATAGGAAGAACTGCAATATTGTCACCAAATCAAGTGAGGACCACAAACAAAGAAAATTAAAATAATTCCATGATTGCTGGGTTGTTAGCTGAGGTACAGTCAGCAGGATCAAGAAGCCAGTTCACCATGAGGCCTGATGAAAAGCCCTTGAATCATTCCCACTGCATCATGTTTTCTAGCAACTAATTCATGACACCATATAGAGTAACAACCAAATTACTGTAATTACCCTGAAACCTAAGTGGCATATCAGTACAGACTGTTGTATACTCTTTCATTATTATTCAGCATTGCATTTTGAAAGGAAAAAAAATATCAACCTGTGGTCTCTACTTAAAAGCTAAAGAGCTTGAAAAAATATCCTTTCTATATGTAGGAACATAAAATTACTCTACAAGGGAATGCAGCTCGCATTTTAAATTTTCCAGCCTACAGATTCAATAAAGCCAAGTCCAGATCTTCTGTCGATGTCAGGTCACTGAACTTGCACTGTCCTCACAGCAGGGCACCATCCAGCAGCAAGTTTTCAATGCAGTCACTAAGCAGCCTTCACGGAACGGGCACGGTTTTGCAATATCCACAAATGCAAACGATACGGGACTAACACCACAACAGATTTCAGGGATACGGGCTGGCCCTTATGTTGGAAAGGCTTAACAATGGACTACCGGGATGCAACTCTTCTATTCTGAAATGTGCAGCGCTGCAACAATGGCTTTAATTACTATTCAGTGATAACAGAGTTAATGTTCCTGAGCAGTGAATAGACAATCTTGCTATTAGGTTTCTAGTGGCTCTCTCTAGGAATAGCACCAGAGTCAGGCTCTCAGCTTATGATACTCAAGTTTCTCCTCATGTCTCCAAGATCATTAATGATTTGCACTCAAACTACCTGAAAGTCTACAAATAATTATTTTTCCCCAGAGGTGTCCTTGCCATGCCAAATGAAGGGATAGTGCCACTTTAATATGTCTTACCTGAAGGCAACCCACAGGACTGCAACTACCATCAAAACTAAGACAGTTTTTAAATGAAGAGAGAAAAGAAGAGAGAGAAATTCACGGGACTGCTAACCATGCTGCTTAAAACATTTCTGAAAAGCACTCAAATGCCAGATTCTCAGGAAACTGAACAGAACAGCTGCACATGCTAAGTTTTAGCATTCAGAACAAGTCCCATGGATTTCCTAAATGATAAAAACCATCTAACAGCTGTATTGTTAAAACCTGTAACCACATACTCACTGAAAAGCTCAGCAGCACACAATTTGCCACAAAACATGGGCCTACAGCTTGCACTCCCTGGAGAAGCAAAGAGGACACCAGAACCAGAAACAGCCCTGGGACAGGTAAGGCTGAGAGGGAGCCCTGGAGGTCACCTTGCCCAAGCCCCTGCTCGAGCAGGGCCACCCAGAGCAGACAGCCCAGGACTGGGCTCCGGCTCCCGGGTGATTTCTCTCCCTCCTCAGCCTCATTCCTCCTCCTACCCATGTCTGTCACCTCTTCTGAACTAATACTCCTGGAATTGCAGGAGCACAGGATCAAACAGGAGACAGGCAGCTTCCTCCATCCCCTCCCTATGTGCAAGATGCTTCCTTGCAGGGGAGGGGAAGTCCACAGGAGCAGCTACGAGACCTGTTTCTCTCCCTTTTCTGTTCTGTGACTGCCAGCTTCGAGGTACCAGCTGGTGACAGCCCTGCAGCTCCCTGGTTGCCTTTTTTGCCTGCTGCTTTGTGTTCAGAAAAGCAGATACGTAACAACCTAATGGCGGAGGGGTTTTATTCCATTACTGATAATTAGCAGATAGCAAGACGCTGCCCTTCTGCACAAAAAGCCCTTTGACGCTGAAAAATAAAGACAACAACTGTAAATCATTTACATGACACTTCTGTTCTACAAACAGGTGACATATTTGCGCTACTGGTTTTTATCGCTCGCGGGAAGGCGGCTTGTACGCGCGTCGCGGTATCGTGCCCAATATAAAAGTGGAATAAAGAGACAGTCCCTGATCTCCCAAAATCTTGTAACCCAGGAGACTGCAAACAATAAGCAAAGAGAGCAGAAGCTGAACCACAAGGAAAAAAGATGACATGAGTCAACAGGACAACATAACAGGCACAGTTAACCAGCTGCTCAGCTACTCACAGAGCTCCCCTCACTACCAGATTTCACAATCACATCTTCATTTAACAGCACAGCTGTATCTGAGAGACAGTACACCCCCACGCTACAGCTTTCTGAAACTCGAAGCCTACATTTATCCCACAGCTGGTACAGGCCAGCTCCCCACAAACAACAATCGCTTCTGGGTCAGAGACCGGGGCTATCAAAATTCCCCTCCTCAATTAAAAACCACCAGACATCCTGCTTCAAAAACAGGAATGTTAATTTGTGTTTTCTTGCTAGTAAACCTACATACCCTCCTTTTCCAACCTCCTGCAGAACCTACTCAGCAGCTAGACACAAACACACCTTGAATCTATTCAGCACTTTAGAATACAGATACCTCCTTGAGCACTTGGCTTCCGTGGCACTTTGAGGATATCCTCAGGACGTGGTTTACAGAGTCCATGGAAAGGCCCTAAGTCAAAACACTCTTGAAACAAGGAAACGTTCACGTGAGAACATAAGCTCATGAATCCTACTGCAGTGCCATCAACCTGGAAGATAAAAGCCATGTCACACAAACCTGTCATTCTAGATCAGGACAAAAAAAATTGAGCAAAAAATTTCTGAAACATCAACTTTTGTGTTCCATCTCTGACTGTGCATCATGGAAAAGTATAAAGGAACTATTTCAGTAAAAGCTAAAGATCCTTTTTTATTTTTTCCTTGTAATGTGTGTATTAAGACCTCTACAGTAGATGTTCTAATTCTTTTTTAGCTATGACTTGCAAGAGTATTAGGTTTATATACAGGCCAAATAATGACCTGGTGTTTCAGTAAAACATTTGTTATGGCAAATATAAAAAACTTACTTCCAAAAATGCATCCTTTTGTTTACAGTTATAGCGCAGCTGAAGCAGAACCTGCATTCAGCTAGCTGTAATGGTTGACTCATTCCTGGACACTGATTTGGACCTAAATTGGGCTCAAACTGAAAAGTGTATTTTATTCTCCTAAGAAATTAACAACTCGAGAAATCAATTATGTATAATATAAGGAGCACCTAATGCAGTATGTACTCGCAGCACCTATAAGCCCCAAATGTACTTCTGTGTTCTGAAAAAATCCAAGAGCTAGTCTTAAAAATCAAACGCCCTGGCAAACGTGAAAGCGATGGGATCCCTGCAATGCTGGCACCCACGGTACTCTGAATGCCTGGCTGCTGCCGGAGCTCCCAGCAAGCTGCAGCCCTCAGCAAGACAACACACTGGGACCAGGGAGAACGGGCATGCTGGAGAACTTCTGGCTTTAACCTGAGACAACTCCAGAAGAAGGAAGCTCTTTAATTTTCAGCGCTGTATGCAACTTTCTGGTGAAACACATTATCAAAACACATTTTCTTTCCTCCTCAATACACATAATGAAAGCCTTTATAAACCTAATGAAAACTCAAAGGCTGGATTTGTACAGCTGTTTTATCAGGCCATCAGCACTTCAATAAAGACTTTAAAAAGTGTGACGTTTAACTTTTTCTGCCCTCAAACAACAAGTGATTGTTTGTTTGCCTTGTTTGCGTAACCAACAAAGCCGGGGCGCCGCAGTTGCCCGGCTGCTCTGTAATTTCAGGCCCAAGGCTCAGCAGAGGCTGATTAACCAATCCATCTACCATATGTGCAAAAAGAGGCTGCCAGCTTCGTTCTCCGCAGGGAAAATTGGCATCCATCACGGTTTGCGTGGAGGTGCCTTCCCGGTCCGCCGTGGCAGCGGCAGCTCGGATAAACTGGGGGCCTGAAACGCCTTTTGGTAGCCTCACACCTTTTGGTGGAGCTCTGAACGTGCCACTGACATGTGTTATTTATAGCAATGGCCCTCTGCAATATGCCATTACACTAATGGTGCATTGTTTCTCATTTGGCTCCCAATGGCAGTGATTACATGTTGCAATTTTATAAAACCATTAGCCACAAAAAGCAGACTTCAGGAATTAAGGAGGTTATATTGTCTATCAGCTTGCACTGCCATGCACAATTACTAACACATGAAAATCTTAACAGGAATTTTCAGCAGGATAACTATTACCACTCCTTTCTTATTTAAATTAATTCCTGGGTTTGTCTTCATTTCAGCAAAAATATGTTTGAGCCAAGAGAAAGAAAAATCATCTCCAGCACTTTAAACTGTGAAAGGATTACTGGCTACTCATTTTCATATGCAATGTGAGCTTTCACTGGGAATGAAAACAGGTCATCTAAAATGCAAATGTCCAAGATGACAACATGGCTTCTTCAACATAGCCTGTCTAAATCCCTTGAAAATACTCTGCACAAGACCTGGGAATTGCTGCTTCATTTCTGAACTGGAAACAGCACTCCTGAGGACAGACACAAACTACATTGAGAAGGGCACTGTGCGGGTACAGACCATGAATTCTACCTTCCACAGGTGGGCTGCTGATTTTATTCCCTGAGCCAGAGTGAGCCCTCACACAGGACGCCTCTAATGATTCGATCAGACAAAACCGGAGCTCATGGCAGACTGACCTCACAAACGGCTGCCTGATTTTCTTCACCTTCACGTTCTATGAGATCAACAAGGAGATATTCACCGTAGGTTTCCTTCAGAGTCTCACTTTGAGGTGTCCAGATTAGCATGAGATCATCATAATCTTCCATCCTACAAAAAAGAGATCAGGTAATGACCTAAGGCTCTGCCATTAAAAGGTCCTGATGCTTCTGTTCTACTCCATTAACATATGGAAAAATGTTACAAATACTCATTCCAAAGCCTGCACCCACAAATCACTTTACCTAGGACACATCCCCAGCGCACACTAAAGTGAGAGTCTCAGCACCAGAGAGACGACCACTCCCAAAAGCCAGCAGAACCCACCAAAATCTGTACTGCCCTGTGGAGATGCTTCTCTTTCCTTAAGAAAATATAAGGGAATCCCAGTTCAAAATTCTCCTGCCTCACTCTCCTATGAGTGTGGTGGAGCACTCATACAGGTCCCAGCCAACACAGATTTTTACTTAAACAGGCAACAGAGACTTCTTCCCATCAGACTGCTATTCCCAGCCATCATCAATGTAACTCTGAATAAGAAAATCCAGCACTTTTACCAGAGCAGTGGTAGAATTCATTAGTGACACACTCTGTGACCATGGCACAAAGGCTGGTGGCAAACCAGCTCTAACACTCAACTGCTGTTAATGA
The DNA here is from genome assembly GCA_013398855.1 of Mohoua ochrocephala. Taxonomy (NCBI): domain Eukaryota; kingdom Metazoa; phylum Chordata; class Aves; order Passeriformes; family Acanthizidae; genus Mohoua; species Mohoua ochrocephala. Next base: position 72,227 of record VZTA01011859.1, read on the forward strand.
CATGAAGCCACTTGCATTTATCCCTTGGAAAAATGCCGGAATTAAGCGGTGTAACCAAAAGCAGCAGAGAGGAAACTGGGGCTGTGTTGACCTGCCATAAGGAACAACTGAAACAAACTGCAGGGGAAACCCTCCCTNCCCTCCCTGCCGCAGGCCGGGAGCAGGCGGGTAACTCGGCCATCACACCAACACCCCGGGAACGCTCGCGCCGGACCGTCCCGATGGGCCCGTCCCGGCTCCGGGGCCGCGCGCGCGGTCTCTGCCGCCACCTGGCGGCCCCGCCGGGACCGGCCCGCGGCTCCTTCGCGTACTTGGGATGCACAAACCTCCTCCTCCTCCTCCTCCTGCACCGGAACCGGGACCGGCCCGCGCCTCCTTCGCTTACTT
>VZTA01011865.1:9988-49417 GCA_013398855.1 Mohoua ochrocephala
TAACAATTTTTCAACCAGCCTGATTTTCATTGCCAACTACATAAGCAGTACTCAGCTGCTTGTTTTTTTAGGATCAAAACAGCATTAATTAAGTCATTGGGAAATACTCATAACAGACATACTGATAACATGTTTTAATAGGAAGTCACTGGGGAACTTGGATGCCTTGTTTCATTCATGTCCAACCAATGGAGGTAGCACAGACATTTTAAAGATTTGTATGAGTTATTAGACACTCTACTGTGTGTGCATCTTCCATGTAAAAGCAGAGCCAAAAGCAACATGCTGACTCAGTTTAATGAAATTTTTATTACTCCCTCCTTTTTTTTTGGATGCTGAAAGAATCATTTGCTTCATAAAAATGATCTTGAAGAGGATAACTTCAGACTGAGGTGGCCAGAGCTGAGTTATTGTCAGATCCCCTAACAAGTGAATGTTTCATCTTGCTGACATTCCTAGGCTTGGAAATCTTCATCAGGAGTGTATTTTTCACTGTCTGCCGTGGATGAAAATTCTTCTGTTCATGGAGAGGACGTGTGACCAACTGATTGCTTCAAAAATGTGGATTGAAACAGAAAACTGTGTTGTAAATAAATTTAGGAGTTTGATGAAAATCTTAGTTATGGTTGAGTGTATTCATAGCAGCCGAAACTCTGAAGAAGGCAAAGAGCTTCACTCTGTTCCAGCTGGTGCTGGGGCAATCCGCTCCAAAATCAGCCATACCCAGTCAGTGTGATCTGGCCTGGAGTCACCATGGGATAGGACAGAGACACAAAGAAATTCTTATTTTTCTCCAAGTATTCAATAATACTACACTGCTTTGGGGCACCCAACGCTTTCAGCCCTGCCCTAAGGAATTTCTTTTTCAAGTCACACAATTTTAGAATAAAAATTGGCATGATTTAAAAATGTTTCACTATGAAAAATTCCCTTAAATCAAGAAACACATTTTCCATAATTTTGTCATCTTCCTGCGTTTTCCCATTCAAACATACTGAACATATAACTTCAAGAGCCTCAAAATTTATAAAACGATCCTGTTTTTTCCCTTTTGTTAATTCTACCTTTCCCCTTAGGTCAGGATTGTTGTGTTAATATTCTATGGGCAGCCTGATGTACCATTTAGAAACCTCGTCAGAAGCTCTGCTGTGGCAAGGTGGATAATACATGACAAGATCAATCCCTGTAAAACAATTCTGCAAGTTGTTAGACTGCAAATCAATGCATGAGGGACAGGAGTCCTTCTAAAGAAATTTTGCCCCATGGGGAAGATCTGTGAAAGCCTCCTGATATGAATGAAGCATTCTGTTTGTTCCTCTGTGAAGGGGACATCTAATTAGTGTGCTGCCACGAAGAGTATCAGAGGTTACACTCTCTCCTCAGGGAGCTCCTCTATGATTAAATACAAGCTCTCATTTAGGTTGCTTCCGTCAAGGGGTCAGGAAGGCAAAAAGGAAAATTCATTCACCCACAGCATTTGCATGTTAACCGTCAAGCTTCTTAGCTGTTCAGATGTGAGGTAAGCACCCGACCCACGGATATGTGGACAAGAAATGTGAAAACTTTGAGCTGAATTCTTTCCTTTTTTTAAGGCAATATAAGACCATTGTGAATTATCGACCATGGGAGAGCTGCTGCAGAATTTCAGTGAAGGGGAATATGGCCTCTCAGGCAAGCCATGAGCCAACGAGCCATCAAACAGGCAAAATTAGCTTCTTTCATTATTTTCCCACTTGCTGACAATGTCTTTGGGCATGTAGAAGATAAAATATCATTTAAAAACCTGCAAGAAATAGATTTCCTCAACATGTAATCAAATCCCCTCTCTACTGCAAATATTTCTTAAGCCTGACTTGAAGCTTTTCAGGTCTGTAGCTGATTTACAGAGTGTGTACACCCACACTAAGTTTAGTCACTAGACTCTATATGAGAAGCTAAAATTCATTCACTGACTGAAAATTCTCCGCAAAGAAAACGACAGGAAATTCATCAAGCATCTCTCTTAAGGACACAAATTGCTTAAAGGTGACTTTCCAGTCATTTTGGAAGCATTAAGAATGTTGCTCTTTCTTTCCCTGCATAAAAAAGTGCTTAAAAGCATTGATCTGAGTGGAAGAGGCAAACCCATTCCTCTTCCTACTTGCTTTTACTCTAAAATATAAGGCATGTGAACGAATACCCTCTTTCAGACACTTGGAATATTATTCGGCCTGTGACACTTCAAGTGAGTGTTTGACAGAATTCAATCTTTCAACACAACCCTGCTCTGGAAAGGTTTTATACCATTAGAGATGCAGTTTATATACAAACCAACAAAACCTCTAGCCTTCAGCTGAGTGCCTCATGGCATTTGGACACTTTTACAGAAAGTGCAGAGTTTTCCAGAGAAAGGCATGAATATCACCTTTGTTTAGCCCGCTGCATTGTCAGGTGGTTCCAGTGTGCCCCTTTCCATACTAAAGCACAATGACTGCCAGATTTGGTAGATTAGGATGAGGATTGTCAGTGGCTTTCTGACCACAGTTGTTTTGGGAACATGGGTGGTTTTTACTGAGGTTTCTGAACCAAGGGAACAGAGGAAAGGAAGGGGCAAACTGGAATACAAAGTCCTGGGTACCATAACTATTCATCAGAAATCTGACTTCAGGAAGCCCATGGAAGATATATGGCACACATCACCACATGTACCAGGCCCTAAATCATTTCCTAGTGTTTGAGACTGAAAAAAAGGATCGCGAGAATTCTGAGTAAATGGTGGTGAAGAATAAGTGAGACCACAAGTTTTGGTAGTTTCTACAAACTCTTGTGCAGTAATGGATTAGCAGAGTGAAACTGCTAGAAATTCAACAAAACAAGTGTAATTTCACACTGCAGAACAAAGAACAGAAAAGGCCTGGGTTTTTTTACTAATATTAGTTTCCTGTAAATTTCCCCCTTAGAGTTTTGAAAGAATGGGAACATGAAGAGCTGATGGCTCTGACTCAAATTCAATGTGTAGAAAAGTTCCAAGACTTTCACATTCTCAGTGGCATAGCTTGTTTGTTTTTTCCTTTTCATTTCTTCCTCCTTTTTAAAAAAAAAATTCACAGCATTTGGTTGGCTATTTAGTTTTACAGTATATTTATTCATAAATAAAAGGATATAAAGATAAAAGAACAGAATAAGAACATCTGAATTTTTTCACTAGCACTACAGAAGAGTTTGATTAAGATTCTCCTCTAAGGGAAAAAGTAGGATTAGCTCTTGATTCTTCTTTTCTTCAGAATCTCATCTGTATCTCTATGGGATGTTTATTTTACATAGGAACTTCAAGGTGCACCAGCATATAGAAACTAATTATTGTGTAAAGGGCTGATATTAAAAGGGGGAATGGAAACTTGCACTCACGCAGCTTGGTGGGAGATTCCGTCCATGTAGGAATCTCCCAACATCAACAACCAAAATAAAAGTAAATAAGCATAGCACAGAACACTGCAAAAAGGAAGCAAGGACGGGTAGTTTGGGAGGAATACAAAGAAACTGTCCAAGCAGGCAGGGATCAGATCCTGAAGGAATCCCAGAGGTTCTATCACTGTCGCTCATGGACTCAGCCTTGGCCAGCGCCGGCTCTGTCGGACACGGGGGAAGCTTCTGGCAGCTTCTCACAAAATCCACCCCTGTAGTCCCTTGCTACCAAAACCTGTTCACAAAAACCCGGTACAACTTTATTGGTTTTGTTTTATAAAGCAGGCCATTGCTGCTGGAGAAACACACTCAATAATAACAGCAAAGCCAAACACTGGTTTCCCACATTTCTCTTTTCCTGTGTCTTGTCCCAGTTAGGCTGCTAACTGAGATTGTTCAGCTTTCGTGGTAACAGCTTTTTTTTGTTCCAGCACAGGTCATGGGAATATATTTCTGCAGTTTCCCACTGTAAAGAAAGGTCTGCTATGGTGAAGTTGTCCATGTGCCTTTTGAACAACCTCACTGTGGGATTATCACTGTTGCTAAAATTGTCAAGTGTTAGGTGAAGTGAAAAATATCTTGGCATTTAGGACAAAAAATAAACAAATACAAGGAAACCCAAACCAAAGCTGAATAACTAAAGGTCTGCTAGAAAAAATCAACAATTTTTAGACATGCACACATCTGTGTGAAATGAAAATTAAATTAGCCAAGTGCAAAGCTAAGGTTGAGGAAACAGAGAGCTCAAGACTTAAATAGCATATATATAGACACAGTTGAAACTGAGTTGAGTGTCCCTTTAGGCTTTAGTGCAAATTGAATAGACATTGATGGATTTGTTTTCCTTTCAGATTAAATTGAACTTTTGATTTGGAAGTAGTTTACCTGCTCCTGTACTTGAAAGCTACATTTTTCCTTAACTAATTTTCTGTTGTTAAGGCACTTTAGTTTTATAGTGGTTTATAGTGGTTTAAAAATTGGCACTGTAATCGTCTGGAAGGAGCAGGGAGAGAAAAATCTTATAAATAATCCTTTTCTGTATTGCTTTACCCCCACAGTGGCCTGTTCTGTTTTTAAGAAGCCCATTTTGTGATGTTATGCTTTTAAATACACTTGAACTGATTTCTAAAGTCAGATATCACAGCTTGCACAAAGTACGAACCTTTCTGACCATTTTTAAGGTGCTGCTGCAGTACATAATAATATGAATAACATAAATAATTGTTCTAGTCTCAAAAGGTGTTGGTATTCACTATCAGCCTATACCCTCTGGCTGTGCAAACTGTAGAGTACAGCCTTTGTACTTGTGGTTCTTCCAGCCCTTGCAGAGTTCTCAGACCTGTTCTCACATCTGTTCTGCCTGCTCTGGTGCTTGGGCATCTCTCCATCCCTGCTCTGGATCATCTCACTCAGCGTGACTCAGGGAAACATGTTGCTCTGCCCTGAATCTTACATCAAACTCAAGATCATGCCATGTGTTGTGGGAATGTGCTGTCATGCCCTGTGGCTGGGCTCAGTGCCTAACATGTCCCACCTCCTCTGTGACAGCATCATGTGATTAAATTGGCAGGCAGGAGTGAATTTCTCCCACAGCAGCTTCAATGTTGCTTGCCTAAAGGGCAGAGGGGTCTCCAAACGCTTCCAGAGCAACCTCTGTGCGTGGAGAGCAGTCTCTGGGGGTGGATGGCCTTCCATCTGGCCTGATACTGCCTAGATTAGGCTGGCCAGCAGAAAACCACACTGCATCCCAGGGAATGCATGCTTTGAAAAGAGAAAACTTCATGCTTGTTTTGTCATTATTATCTCGAGAAGGGTGACATCAAGGAATTCCAGCCAGGACTGAGATGCTGTTTAGGCACATGGCTAGCTATATTCCTTTCTGGAAAAACCAAACCTAACCAAACCCATCCAAACCAAACCAAAGAGTGTCTTCCAATCTAAATTAATAAGTAGAGGAATAATTATTATATCCTACTAGCATGCAGGGAAACTCAGGCACAGAGAGCTTGTTTGGCTTGGCTGTAATCATACAGTGGGTCTGTGGGAGAGCTGAAGGTCAGATTTTCCAAGCCCATTTTAGTTGTCAAACCACAGATACTGGGCATCAGTATTATCAAACTAAATACTGTGACCCTACTAATTCAGGCCACTCTGCCACTAAATTCTATAGTAATATTCACACACAGGAAACTGAGGTTTAACCTCCACTGCAACAAAATAACAACTAAAGCTCTGCTGAGCATTCTTGTGACTGACTGTGCTGAGAATATGGTCCTAACATACGGGTGATTGGACTATATATGGACTGGCTGGGCCAACACTCAGGAACGCTATGAATTGTAATTGTATCTTAACCTTTCAGGAAGGGCACCAGATTGCCTTTGTTTTGCATGGAGATTTTCTTTGCCGCTTGGCATTTAGAACATCTGTTCCAGGGAAATATCAGTCAGTGGGTTTTCTGCTTCATGCACAGATTAATCTCATAACATCAAAAATTAATGACTTATGCTCAATGTAAAGGGAAAAAAAATTTCTTTGTTTACCACAGCATCCTGCCCCAATCCCTGCCATGTCTCTCTTTCCAGGTGTTTTCCTCACGAGGGAAGCGAAGGTGGAGAGAGAAAGCTGAGGTAACCCACTATGGACTTCTGAACTATTAAAAATAAGCTTAAGAAAGGAAGAAAGTAAGATAGGAGATATGGGTGTGTGAGAATTGGTTGCTGTTTCCTGTGTGTCTGCTAAGGAGTATCACAGAAGCAGAAACTTTTCATTCCCCTTGTTGTGTTACTGAGCACTTTAAAAGGTTACATATTGTGCCCACAAAATTCAGGGTTCTGCTAGAAATCTCCCTTTGCTTATTTCATTTTCATACACACAGAAATAAAGAAGACAGGAGCATAAACTGTTTTTTCAAGTATGGATTACAAAATAACTTATTTCCTGCTGCATCAGATGCCCAGGAACAAGACGTTCAGTCAAGGAGAAACAGGTATCTATGCTGGCTGCACTTGAGCTCTGATGGTTAAAACAAACCATCTTTCACTGTGCATGACATTCTCTCACAGAAAGGAATGTCTCCTTGTATAGATGAAGAGGCAACTAGAGCTCGAGAGATACATGAAACAGAATCCTTAAGGATGATTGGATTATCATGGTCTTTTCAGACTGAGAGTTGCTGCAGAAGCATCTATCTCCAGTGGCAGGATTTAGGCAGATATTTGTTCCCAAATCCAGCCTTGCTACTCAAGCCACCGAATCATTTTCAGCTGGTAGCAATTTTTTGGATTTAACTAAAGGTCAGAAGGTGGCCATAAGAGTCTAAGTCAGACTTCACAAATAATTCAACATCTACACTGGAGTGTAGAAATTATTACAGTCAAAGCTCTGGCAAGCAGAGATGAGAAGCCTTAGTGGTATTTTGCTGCATTTGCAGGACAAAATTTATACCTAAAGTCGGTATCCTTATCAGAAGGAGTTTAGTTTTACATCTAAAGCATTCGACTGAAAGGTGTGTCTCAACTTTTGGTCTTCCATGACATAGAGAAGTCTTGTTTTCCTCTGTTCAAAAGAAACATGACCAGTGGTGGGCTTTTAAGTCTCTTTCTGATGTTTTAACTTTAAATTATATTTTACCTGTTGAATAGTCCAGCCGAACAAAAGTATTTGTAGAAGAAACTCTTGTAGAATATCAGGGGTATGTAGTTTATCCCATTCTCAGATCTATCAACCCCACCCTGGGCTCCTCATCTTTGAGGTACAAACAAATATTCAGAAAGATAGCTGTTCCCTGCCTAAAAAAGAGCAGGTGGGAAAACTCAGGTTGACATTTTCTGGAAGGAAATTCAGTATATCTTCATCTGAACTGGATAGGAACTAAATGGTGGAGAATGTGAAAAGTTGCCTTCAGTTTTCAGTATCTGTTTAGTTCAGTTTTAATTTTGTTTGAAATATGATTTAAGGTTTCAATAGCAGCAGAGTCTTCTCTCTTCCCAGACAGCTAACTCACCTTTAGTTTTTTCCCTGTTCTAATATGAAAGAAATTCATTTGCTGGAAGAATCAGTGAGTGCCAGGCTGTGTTTCCCATGACAACCCCCCGAGTTTATGCAGTGCTCTTACCTTCTGCCATAGCTTTTTGCACAATGTCCTTTCTTCTTTCCATGTGGCTTCTCCCTCCAATAGCTCTGGGGAAGGATGCACAAAAAGTGAGTGTAAACAGCACCAACAGTGACTCAAATTCTTCCCTGAGGGGGCTGAAATGCTGCACAAATCATCAGAGTTGTATCAGGAATTAATGTGGCCATTCATGTGAGCAAGGGAATTGGGAAGTGTTGACTGTCTATGCAGGCCCCTCAAAATGTGCTCTTGCGATCCGCATCCAGGAGTGTGCAGAGTGAAGCAAACTTTTTAAATTTCTGTTTGAAAGGCTGTCATGTAGGATCATGATGTTGCATAATATGATGCATCATATCCCATAATATAAAAGAGGAAGATAAACCTTTTTATTTAAAACCTGTGACAATGCCCAGTGCTGTTGTTGAGTGGATTCCGATTACCTGGGAAGCATTCAGCACATCGCATTTCAACATGTCGTCCCTCCTAAGTGGAACCGATTGCATTAAAACAGTCATGAAACTTCAGGCCCCTACACTTCAGTAAAAACATAATCATAAAAATTTAAAACGCACACATTCATTTTCCCCCTTCTGCAACAATGTCAAGCAAATACGCCTCATTGGGATTCACCACAGGCACAATTATCAATGCTCTGTCTGCAGAATTGTTAATGGAAAAATTACATACAGACTCTTGATAAACTGTGCATCTGATTTCACTGTTTGAGAAGCACAGAAATATTAATTATTACTGCTGTCACTCTTCTGCAAAGAAATGGCAAAAGTTTTCTTTAGGCATTTCTCAGTCTTTCCTATGCACACGGTACCTTGATCCAAGAGGCAAACACGAGAACAGTAGCGGCATGGCTGCACCAAGTGGTGGCTGACTGGAAAACCCACAGAACATTCCAGTGCCACGCTGTTTGTTTTTAGTTAGGACTGGAAGTGCTCCAGAAAGTCTCAGTTTACACCTCTCTGGACTCCATTGTTCTCTAACACTTTGGTAGTTTACATTGGTTGTATATAAATAGGAACCTGAGATAGGCCAGCAAAAATCAATGCCTTGATAAAAAAACCAAAACCCAAAACCAAACCAAACCAAGTTTTCTTAACATTTTGTTTTGCCTCTTCAGAGTAACCTGTAAAATGTGAGGTCAGGCTTCAGATAACAAGGATCTGTGAAGCAGTTAGCAGCAAACCCCTGCACTTCCATTATATGAAGTATTGCTGATATATCCAACCATATTCAAGTCCAACTATTTCAGGCTCTGACAGGTTTGGGTGAAGTTCTTTTCCATTTTTCTTGGAGTAAGATCTATTTTATTTTCAGAGATTTTGAGCTCGTCAGGCTTTTCAGTTTTCTTTCTAAGATTCAGCATGTCTTTGGCAGCATTTCTCTAGGCCTGCATGAATTAAAACTGTTAGGGCCAGTGTGGTCCTCCTCTTCTAGTCCGGCTGACTCCAACTTCAGGCTGGGCAGTGTAGGAGGTCACCTGCTATTAAATGGTAGAAACTACTCCACTTTTATGATTGGCTCTTCCAGCTGCAGATAGGTATTCAAGGCCCCTCTGGTGAACACTCAGTCTCTACTCTTCTCTGAACACGGCATTCAAACAGACTGCTCATGGATCAGGGGTCACTCCAGGCCAGTGTATGTCAAGCCATTGCCAAAACCATCCTCTGAAAACCTGTTGTAACAATTTTGCTCACCCTTCACCTTTGCACATCCTCCAACTTTATCTATTTCTAGCACTAGAAGCAAGCCCTGATATCCTGATGACATCTGCTTTTATATTGCAGTTATTAGTTTAAATTTATAAGTCAGCATCTTAATTCCTGCCACATTTTAGCTTTTATGCAGGCAGCTTTAGGGTTGTATGTGAATGTTCTGAATGCATCTGTATGACATCCTCTCCAAAATAACACAGGGGTGTACATTACTTCATCACTGAGGGTTTTTTCCTCCATTTTTTTTACTTCAAATAAGGTAAGTCCTAAGTAAATGATTCTGTTAATTGCTCCTTTTTCAATAATTTCATCGATTTCTTTCTCACGTCAACAGCAAACAGTAACGACATTATTAGCCTGATATACCCATAAATACACTCTCACTGGGAATCACTGGGAAAGATTTACAGAAGGTTTACAAAAATAATTTCAGAAGGAAACTGAAAGTGAGTACTGGAAATAATGAACAAAATAAAGAAAATCATCTGAAATGCTTTGGTCACACTTGGAGGAAGAATGCTGAAAGTTGTTTGACGGATGATTGTAATTTGTCATGGTGGTTTCGTGGATTATGGGTCACCTCAGGTGACAGTGGTAAGTGAGACCTGAGTGAGAACTTTTAACAGTGACAGTTCAGTATAGGGCAGCTGCATTGCAAGTGTTGGAGGGGTAAACTGGTACTTGTAATTTAGTAAGTGGCTTCCTCATTTTTATTTTGTCTGTGTGTGAAATGCTTTTCTCTCTTCTAAATCTTCCTGAAAACACTCCAAAAGCTGATGTAGAAGAATCAGTAATAAAGAAAAAATGAAGATGGTCTGTTCACCTGAGATTTTTCTTCCTTTAACTTCTGTTTTCTCTGAGCAACAGAATGAAAAAATTTTCTTTCATCAAACATTTTCTTTGATGGCAGTGCTTTGGAGTAAATGTGTGATAAGAATATCTGCAACATAAATTGGGAATTATGAATCAGTCCCTTGGCTGACAGTGGGCAGCCCTGAACGTTATAAAGCAGGGTATGAGAGATCTTATGCTTGGCACAGGTGGAATAGTTTGCAACCATCCTAATCAGGGTTGCCTTGGAATTGATTTAACCCTGAAGCATGAGGTAAGCTTTTTGATTTATTTTGTTTGTTTGTTTTGTGGGATTCCCCCTCCCTCCCCCTCCAGTAGCTCAGTATATTTCTTCCTCAGAACTATACTTGGTACCAGTGTAACTTGTAGTGATGAGTGTCACCGTTTATTGATTTGGTGAGTAAGGGTGCAGAACCTTCCTTCTGACACAACAAATTGCCTTCCTTCATCAAAATATTTTTTTTTCTTCTCCAACTGCTCCCCTCGAAGGCAAATGACTGATGCTTTTGTTTTACACTTAAGGACAGAAGTTTCCAGTGCTTCATTTATGAGTGCATATGCTTTTTTTGGTAGCCTGTCTTATTAATCTCTTTAAGATAAGCAAGCCTAGTGTTTTTCATTCTTTGTAGATGAGTTTTCATGATAATTCTAGCTATCATTCTGGGGACCTCTTTTAACTCCATAGTGCTTCTTCTGATCTGCAATGTTATACATAGCAGTACTCCTGATTTATAGCATCACATTCTATTTTTCATACTATTTTCAATCCACTGAGGCACAGGTAGATCTTCACTAGGATGCTGCTGCTAGATCATTCAGAATACCACAGACTGGCTTGTAGAAACAGCAATGATTAACAAAAAATAGTTTTAAAACCCCAACAAAAAAACACGGATAAAATATCTTATCTATTAAGTTAAAGGTATTATAAAACACATTATTATGAGGATATGGTGTTAAACACACAAATTACAAGGGACCGTTTCTCGTTTACAATAGCACTCTGTGTAGATCAAGGTACCATTAGTTTGCTGACATAGGTTTTCCTGTATATATACTTATTTCCTGACTCAATGCTGGCTACTGTTTAAATAGCTGAGACAAATCTAGTAGTTGTGAGGCTCAGCAACTCTATTATTTTCATTATTTGTACGGGCAGAGAAAAGGATTAATATGCAAAGACCCATATCTTGCAATCACTTATGCAGTTAATTAAAAACAGATGAATAATCAGATTGATTACAATATGATTGTTTACATGCTTAAGAATAATTAAGCTTGAATGGATGTGGTTAGGGGGTTGAGACATTTCTGCATAATCAAAAAGGTATTAGTTGTGGGAGAAAAATATGTGAATTGCATTATTAATTGCTTAAGTTACTGTCTTGGCGGAGTACGGATGCACAATTATGTCTTCAGTGGCCACTCTGTGAGAAAAGACATAAGATGAATGAGAAAAAATCAGGAGAAGTGCAAGTAGCAGTGATGTGAAGCTATTGTATTTTACTGCATTGCATATTTGTAGAGGTGGTCATTATGGAAAGTCAAACATGGCAGGGTTGCAAGAGCCTTTGGAAAATCTGAAGTGATCTTCAATCAGATCCCACCCTGAAAACTGAGCTAAAGACATTAGTTAATAAAATCTTCATATGTGCCCTGAGCAACAGATTGATGCAAGGTTTTTGCTGCAGAATTAGATGATGTTCTTAAAACACTCCTTATGCTACCTTGGAAATGTGTTTTTTGTGGATAGGAAATCTGCTTGCAGTTTATTTGCTGCTTGGAAGAAGTGACGAAGCAGAACAGATGTTTTTACTTTTTGCTGCTTGTGTGGAATAATTCCAGATAAATTTGGAAAGCAGTAATAGAATTTAAAGAGACTTCAAACGTTGCAAAAGTTTATCTTTCCTGATGCACAATGCTTAGGAAGAAAGAGGTTTCCAGGTGAATTAAATGAAGCAAAGAACTATTCACAGGTTCCAGAGCAGAAAGAGGTGAATTATTTGAGTCTCAAATAGGTATTTGTAATCAGAAGAGAAGAGGCAAAGCCTGTGTTGAAGACAACACCACCTCTAGAGAAGAGGTGGGCGTGTTGCTGATATTTCTGTTTACAGGCCTCGAGGGCATCTTGTGTTCACAGAGGTGCACCAAGAAGCCATGGAGGCCATAAAAGCACCCAGCTCTGAAGGCATTTTTCAACCAGTTCAAACCAGTTCAGACCAGACCCAGAGAGTATGAACCAGATCTGACCAGTTCAAACCAAATCCAAGTGATTCAAACTGGTTGAAACCAGTTTTAACAGTTCGAAACAGTTTTGACTAGCTCAAAATAGTTCCAACTGATTCAAACTGGATGAAAACACTTCAGATGGGTTCAGACCACTTCAAACCAGTTCAAATTGGATCCAACTGGTTCTGTGCCTGAGGTCAGAGCGGTGTCAGCCTTTGGGATGGGAGAGAGGTGGCTTCCTGTAGCACAAAGAGCAGTGCACATGAGGCAGCTTTCTGGAATCGCTCTGCTCTTGCTTGGAGCAGACAGCGTGCACCGCTTTTCTGTGAGGCACACAGCTTCTCTCTGCCAGGAGTTATCAGAAGAAATCTGACTACCAGTCAGCAAGAATAGGATTGGTGAGAAGAGCCCTTGTGAAGATCTGACGCCACGAGTGCAGTTGATCCTAAATCCCAGGGATCGCAGCCAGTGCTCCGTGATCAGCCATTTGTGAGCAGCTGAGAGGCACAGGTACAGAGCTGCCAGTGCTCGGCCACATGGAGCTTGTAAAACAAACCCCAGAAGTTAATTATTAATCAAAGCCAGCAAAAGTGTGTTCTCTTTAACATGTCAATGCCAGTGCATAAACTCTTGAGCTAACAGACACTCTAAAAAATGAACACCGATTGCTGTTCCATCGGCTGTTTCATCGGCCACTTCAGAGCCAGCGATATGTCAGCCATACATTAACGGATGACAGAGGGGCAGCTCAGAGTTGAGGCTTTCCATACTGCAAGCTCCACTCAGAACATTTATTACATTTATAGAAATGCCTGGTGAAAATCCCAAGAGAGAAGCTGGGTAACTGTAAGAGGGCATCACTGTCACAGAATGTGAGGAGCTGGAGACCGTTATCTGAATTCCATTGGGGACTGAAGGTAAGAATAATTAAAAATGGCTTCAGAGAGAAACCAAACAAGTTGGAAGAAACCTTCATGTCTCTGCCCCAAAACAACCAACCAGTACCTAGTGGACAGAGCAAATTCATAGACACACAGGTGTGTTAATTCCCATAGGCTTTGTGCTGTCCAGTGTTATGTGTCACCAAAGACTTTTTTGAGGGACACTGCCACAGGAATGCTCAGATTAATGAAAATTGACTTGAAAACTCAGCCTGCAGTGAAGCTTGTCAGAGAGTATCATTAGAACTTCCCTTCCCACACTCCTTTTTTTTTTTTTTTTGTGTCATTCAGTATCTTAGTAAAGAAAAACACAAAACCCTAACATAAATACCCAAACCCACAAACCACTCCCTTAAACCTCCAAAGAATTTTAAAACACTGCTAGAACATCAGAGAGCAGGACTGACCAGAAAATTTGCATTGATTTCTAATAAATGCTGCTGACTTGAGTGGCTTAGATGGGGATTGCAGTTTGCTTTTGTTGAGTTTTGCCCAGTACCACTTAATGAGAAGAGAGATTAAAATGTTCAGACATTGAGGTTTTATCTGTGAAATGTGTCCTGCGCTTTAATACGTGTGTGCGCTGAGTATTTATGGTATTTGATTTTGCCAGTTATTTTATATATTTTGAGGCAGAGAGAATCCACAGGAAATGAGGAAACAAAACATCCAACCCCATGAGGTTTTTGTGCTTTGTTCACTTTTTTCTTTCTACTGTCCGTCCGAAAGAAAGGGGTAAATATGTTGCCTTTGTAATTGATCTGTTTTACAACAAAACCACTGAGCAACCTCTGACTCCAGAGTCCTACAAGTTTCCTTGAAGGCCTAGGTGAGTTCACCGCTCTGCTGTGCTGAGTGTCTTCCCAAGCGCCATCAGCAAAGCCTGGGAGGAGCGGACAGAAGAGGGCTTTGATGCTGCAGCAGCGCCAAGGGAAAGGGCACTGGGCAGGGAGATGCCTGCTGGGCTGCAGCCAGAAATAGAGCCCAGGGTGGCCATCTCGAGTGTTGTTCAAAAGCCTGTTCTTCCTCCCTGCTCCACCTGTTGCTGCACACAACTGCTGAGAGGCATCAAATGCCTCTTCTGCCAACTTCAGTTGTTGATCGGGGAATCCTGCCAGTGGCTCTGCATCGGATCAGTCCCATGCTGTACCCTGGCTTTTAAAATTCACTGCATGCCCTCTGGTTTTTTTTTTTTTATTGCAACTAAAATTCCTGCTGGTGTATGATGCCAGGCTCTAATAAAGACAGGCTTTGCGTTGTGTACTTATAATGCTGAATTACTCATAGTGGCAGCTTTGAGGGCACATTTATTTCTAGAACCTCTTGTTTAATTTATGATTCTATCTTGTCTTTCACAACTCACATTTTTCTCAGTAACGCTTCCAATTCCACAGGTTTACCCATCCAAGGAATTTCCCTGACAACAAAAATATGAACCCTTGTTGTCTCATAAGAATGCACGCTGATATTGATTCACCCTTACTTTTAGAGCACTGAGTTCTGTGTAAGATATGCAGCAGGTGATTCTCAAATTCTTCTCTTCCCTTCTCTGGTACAGACGAACACTGCCAGTATTGATTCTATGCAGAATTTATCTTAGTGCACTTCTTGTCCTCTCAATCATTATTGCACAGGTACTCTTTCCTCCAGCTTATGTTTTGCTAGCTGCAGTGATTGTTCATAGACTGACTAACAAGGCAAAAAATGGAACTCGTTTCCACTGTTGAGCAAGAATCCAGATCTGCCTTCTAAACTTTGCCTTTGAGCTGCTACAGGATGACTACTTCAGCTGTTCTCCCTGTTATGGTGCATTTTATTCTTCACATGAAAAACTGTACTGGAAACTGCCTGGAATAGCTAAAAGCAGGTTATACAGCACTCTGTAAGTTCCTCTGGTGTGGAGAAAGATGCTGCTCACCCGAGGGGCTTTTAACAGGTTCTGTTACTGGCATTGGAGTTGTGGAGGGTGGCTACTCCTGTGGATGTGCTTCTAGACATCAGGGCTAGCATTTCGTTCCCTGGCAATAGAAACATCAGTGTTGCTTTGTTTCAGGAGTATCATAAGAAATTTCTCGAGGGCATTCCACATTATTTTTTTCCCATGCCTCTTTTCTCAATGATAAGCTCTAAGTTTTCCTGAAGTTTCTGTGGGAGTCTCTGGTGCTCTGCCCTTCCGGTCAGTGCTCCTCATGTTGTCTGCTCTTCCATGGTGTACTGTAAGGCTTCAAGTACTGAAGTTAAATGTACATATCTTCTTGGTTATCCTACTCTACACAGACTCCAAACATGAGTTTAGATTGCTTTAGATTGCCTAGTGGAAAGATCCCACATACATATAGGAACAAAAAAGAAATAGTGTTTGACCTTAGAGAAAAAGAAAGCTTAGTTCCATTAATTGCTCCCACTATGACAAAATTCCAGCATACCAAGAAGGGGATCAATCTCAGTATTTTCCAATGCTTTACTTTTGATATACCAGCGTACTGTAAAATGAAACATTACTGTTATTAAAAATGGATTGTAGCAGTAGTATTCCCCATGTGTCCATCTTAGCCACCAACCACATCTAATCTATATATCTGGGTTTTAGCATGTGGAATAGTCCCTCCTGGAGGTGTCTTATAGCTGAATGCATGTGTAAATGCTTTGATTGGAGTAGTGAAGGACAGATACATATTCCTTTGTTGACAGACAACCAGAGGGAGCATTTTGCTTATGCAAATAATTAAGAAATGCTGCAGCAAAGAGGACAAAATGGCTTCCCAGGACTCAGCAGCCCTCTGCTCGTGCTGTCATTTCAGGTTTGCTGCCTTGCAGAGAGGATGGCCAGCTCTGTCACTCAGAGGGGGGAACACACATTAACAAGTTGCATGGTTAGGGTTTGAGCAGTGCCTCGTGTGCTGACAGCACTTCATGTGAAGTGCTCTTGTTCACCTAGGCAGAAGAAATCTCTTTCGGACCCATTTTTGCTCTATTCAAAATCCGTTGGAGATTTGTCATTGACTTTAATAGGCATCGGATCAGTCCTTTAGTGCTGCATAAGTGGCAGACAGAGGAGAAATTGAGACTAAATGGGCTAAAGCCGTATTGTCTTTGTTTATTTTTCTTTGCCAATGAATAGGTGCTGATGAGTTTAACTCAGTCTCATTACAGAAATGGGAACTCTTAAAATAATGTTACATTACGGCATTTTTTACGTATGCTAAAACTGCAGTCTTATTATTCTGAAAAGTGGCAAATCTGTTTGCAAAGCTCATTGTAGTTTCAAACTGCAATTTAATATCATGGTTTATTCTACCAGCCTTAGAATCATGACTTTCCAAGTGGAACTGAGGTAGAATTTAGACATTCAAAGATAAAATGGGTATACTGAAAAGCCTTGCTTAGATAATAACTTTTCTTCCATGGAAAACTGCAAAAGACTGTACACATCCCAAGGCCTATCTCACAGAAACACTTGGCTGGCCAAGTGTGCACCCAAGTGTGCCCAAGTGTGTCTCTGGTGCTACCCATGCTACTCATACACATCCCTTTGGTGTGGAAGATATTCTCAGACCATGGTCTTGCACGTTGGGCTGGGCTTCGTCGAAAAAAAGAAGGATGCCAGGTGGTTTCCTTTAGATTTAGCTGTTTAGGGTGAAAAAATTGTCTGATCTTCTTGCTTAAAGAGTTTTTCTGGGGATAAATGAACATGCTAAGCCAGGAAAGGTTCTTCCCAAAGCATTTAATTGGTACTGATCACCTCCTTGATACTCAAATTGATAATTATTCAAATCAGTTGGTAGTAAGCTAAATTAAGTAAAATCTCCCCAGTCATGATAATTTTGCCTATGACCACAGGATGACTGTTTACAGAAGAGTGTGAACTGGTAATTGCCCTTCTTACCGGGCAGTGTTAATTCTTCACGTTGTGAAGGCATTGTCACAATATTGGCTAATAAGTATCGATGCATAAAAGTGCTGTAAGTTACTTGAGGGCCAGATACTCTGAAGGAAAGCATTGAGAACACACTGGTAAATGGCCATGTCTCTTGATCTTAACATGCCTGAACTACTGCTCCTCAATTGTCCTTATTGCACATGTGGTAATTTGCTTTTGGGTCAGCCAAATAATTTTAAAACACAATCAACAAGTATACCATGGGGACTGAGAAAGCTCAGCCTTCCTCTTTTCTCTGACTTTGATTTGACATGAAGCTCACATTAGCTGGAGAGTCTGCTCTGTCTTAATGGCAGAGAAGAAGCTCTTTTTTTCCTTATTTTCTGTTTATGTCTTACAAAAGCATGGAGGAAAGCTTATTTTGCATTTCTTTGGAAGAAATACCAATTACTGTTCTTCTAAGCTTTGTGCTCTAAGATAGCACACACTACACTGGCAATCCCACAAGGGGAAAAAAAGCATTTCATTTCAGTGAAAGTAAAATGCAGAGGGTAAGCATGTGTATCCAGCAGCCCTAAAGCTTAACAGGATCATTTGTAACAATGCAAGCTGTGGAGCAACCTCTCATTTAAAAAAAAAAAAAAAGAAAAAAGAAAGATAAATTTTTCACTTTATTGGAATTATTTCTTGCACAGGAACTGAAGTAGCAGAGTGATGAAATTTGGCTCTTTGCCATTTCAGGGTAACAATAATTTCTAGTCCAGCAAATGTGACTTTTGCGACAAAAGGAGTCTGTAATCTGGAAGATAAGGGAGCCCCGCTGGCTAGGAAATAAACCCAAAAATATTATCCAGCTGCAAAGGATCATTGGAAATAAGCTCTGGAAAGCATCTTAGCCTGATGTCCCTGGACATATGCACTGAGTTTGACCCGCTGAGTTTGAGGAATGTGAAGAGGACTATGCTGGAGCAGGAAAAGTAGCCATTATGGTGGTGTACACTGCAGGAGGACTGCTGGGATGTGCTGGCCATGAAGGGACATGGCAGGGGTACCTCTCAGTGGATCCACGCTCCGAGGGATGAAGGACAAGTATCACTAGACACTGCCAACAAGAAACGTTGCAGTCCCTTGAAGCAGGATGGCTTCATGTGGCAGACTGAAAGGCAGACTAATCCAGACAGTCCTTTGTGGATGAAGAGCAGGAAAAGTTCTCAAGACCTGATGCCTTCAGTGGGAGGCAGAAGTCTGGAATCTGTCTGTTATCCCTGTTCTGCTGGCCTTGCTCTCAGAAGCTGCCCTTCAATCTGTGCTGCAGTGCTGGCCCGTTTGCTCCCTGCAGAATTTCCCAGCTGCTGATGCTCCTGTTTATCACAGCATGTGCCTCCAGCCCTGGCTCTGCATCACCTGCTCTGGGAGGCTTCATTCTACTCTGCCTGCGAGGTCGGTTTTAGGCTGGACTCTGTGTATTCCTTGGCTGGTGCCTTAAGGCTGACAGAGCGTGTGGAAATGGATTGCTCGTTCTGCACAAACACTGCTGCTTTATCTCCAGTTAATGGAGCACAAAAAGACAAAAAGCACTACCCAGTCAGAAAAGAGCTGAAGACTCTACTTCTGGACGTAGACCTGTCTACCTTGCAGGCATCATATTTTTCTCTGAACTAAAAGGTACTGGTCACTATCAAAAGCAGTGCACTAGACCAGTGAGATTACATTTCTCACTATAGTGGCCTTTCCTAGGAGTGACATAACCTTTGTTTAACAGAAGGAACTTGGATGCTGGAGCAGCAGCATATTAATAGAGCAGAATAATTAAGCTTATAAAAATCCAATTTTTTGCTAATAAGAAAATTAATTTGATTTTTTTTGTGTTAAGCATCTGGAACACTTGTAATACCAGTGTAGAGATCTGGTCTGGAAAATTAGAGTATGGATAACAAGATGACAGAGGTAGTTGCTGATGTGAGAGGAAAGGTAAATAGCAGGAAAAGCGTGGGTAGATAAGGAAAGGCTTAGAATATTTAAAGACTAATAGATGAAAAAGACAGTTCAGTGTAGATAAATGATGAATAATGAGTCACGGCAAAGTATTGCCAGCATTCCTAGGTGCTTCATACACTCGGAGAAACAAAAAGTAAGGAAACAGATCATGCTGTAAATTAGCATAACTGCACTGAAGCCTGTGGAGCTTTGCTGATTTACACCTCTGAAGGACTGGACCCTTCAAGGGTGAGTGTTGATGATGAATGGTGAGAAACAAAGGAATAAATCATAGTTTCCTTAGAAGCTCTGGATGGGGCAGTTACCTTACTTGCTTCTTCTTAAATATCCAGCTTCCTTCCTTTGTTAAGGCAACACAAACCATATTAGACATTCTGTACATTACTTTAAAAAGTCACAAAATAAAAAGTCAGAGGCCATCTAAAGCACTTCAGTCTAATAAAGGAAGAGTCTTTTCAAGTTTATAAAGAGCTCTTAAACTCTAAACTGTGAAAGAGATTTACTTGACAGCGTTACTAGTTACTGAGAGCTGTGGTTTGAAGGCACTTGACATCTCTGCATAGACCTGCCACATTTATTTTGGCATTTAATGTTTTAATCAATACTTGGATTCTTTAATTTAAGCTGTAACTACTTTGGGGATTTACAGATAAAAAGGTATGTATACCTTTTGTCTACTTTTAAATGTGCTAGAAAATAAATTCTTGCACCTGGAAATAATAAAATGTTTACAAATCTGGAATGGATAACATAAAAACTCTGCTGGTAAATACCAAGAATTTTTAAAGTTTCAGTAAATAATGAAGTTTCAACTTGTCTCTTATGGTTGTGACGTATCCAAACACTGCAGCACAGTATTTCTCTCTGCTCGTTGATAACTTCATTAACCTCATTGTCACTGTTTGTTTTAGATTTAGCTTATTCCGAGCTAAGCAGACATCTACAAAGAAATTTTTGAAGCTCACAGCATCAACTTAAATGAAGAAGCTAAAAATTTATAGTGGCCTTACCCTGCACAGATCTCAGAGAAACTTATTCCAGCCCTGACATTCCTAATCCCCCTCCTGCTTTTAGTCCGTCACTTCCACCCTGGATGTGACAGTTCTTCATTGCTGTTTCTGCTGATTTCATTCTCCTTTTGCCCCGGTTGCATCTTCAATGTCTCATCGGTACGTTCTCCTGTGTTCCTCTTCTGGCCTTGAGGGCAGTTGCAAAAAGCAATCTCAGGTCTCCTGTCAGACTTTTGCAGTAAGGTCATCAGCTAACACGGTTTCAGCTGCAGTTTTTCTATCAGTGTCTGCTATTACTAATCTATTGGTGGGGGATGTTGTTCCTATTATGTTTCACTCCAAAACTGAAAGCATTGCTGTATCCAACACCTTGACTGTGTCCTAGTGGAGTTCAAAGAGTGTGTTCTCCTCTTGCTAACACAGAATAGCTCCCCACCATTCAAGTGCATGTGCTCTGAATGCAGGAGAACACATGTGAGAAGCTGCAGAAACTATCTCAGCTTCTCATTTGAAGGGCATTTCCACAGAGGGTGTCTGGGTGCCCATAATGCAAATTTTCACCTTCACCTATTGTGCATCAGCCCAATCCTCAACATGATATAAAAAACTTACGTCTCAAAGTGAATGTTGTTTACTTAAGGATGTAGCATGGGTTGATAGCATTGAGAAAGGCGAAGCCAGGAAAAAATCGTTTTTCTTATTCCCAAAATTTAAAGTACTCCTGACAAATGCTTGCTATGAGTTGACCATTCATCCTTGATGTGTTCATTACTAAGCTACATAAATATGAAGTAAATATTGAACAAGAAGTGAGATTGTGATGAAGAAAATAAAAACTCAAGAAGAAAACTTCTGTAACCTGAAACAGGTTTTGCACTGCCCTTATAAATTGGAATTGACTTCGCTGCAGGGAGTGTATTTGACTGAGATAGGACCTCCTAACTCAGTTGGTGTCATATAAACGCATTGCTATGGATTCTGGATTGGAGTAATCTAATTAACTGCAACAATTTCAACACAACTCACACACGTGAGATAACATGAGTCTTTTGTCTGCTTTATGCTTCATTTGAGGTAGATTTGACCTCCTTCTTTCCCCAGACCCACTGGCATTTCTTTTTCCTTTCTAAAATCGTTTTGCATAGTCCTTGGCTGTGACAAGGAGAGAGTAATGGCTGTTGCTCATCCTTCTGTCATTACGCGAGGGATTGTCATGCGTGCGGATTGATTTCACACGTTGGTCTGTCCTGTAAAAAAAATATTTGTCAACAAAATGGAGGCAAGGCAAATCCTTTGGCACTGATATTATGAGCTGATTTATCTTCACCACCATGAAGCTGGCTGGAAAGGATATAAGGCAAAGCAATCTGTTCTCATGATAAACCTGAATTGCATTTAGGATAAATACTACCCTACTTATCTGCTGAAGGCACTTGCACATTATAGTGAGACATGGAAGCTGAATAAGATAAATTTATTATTATGATCCCATTTATTTCAGATTAATTTCCAAGTTCCTCTCTTATTTGAAAAAATCAACATCTCAAGTTGAATAAGAAGACTTTTCTCATTCTTTCTATTCTGTTGGCTTGCTATATCTTCATCTCACCAATGTAGCACTGAAAGTATGAAGTAATTTTCTTATTGCTAAGTTGTTGTTTATCTACTGTAAGCAATACTGTGTCTTGTGAGGATGTGTCAGGCAATAAAATACCATGAGATTGGTTTATCAGCAGTAAGGCCGTGTAAAATTATAAATCTTGAACATTCTTAATCTTAAAATCCAAATTTCACACTTCTTTAGGAATGCTCATTTCCAACTTTTAAAACACCTATGCAGCTGAGGATATGAGCCACTTTCTATCAGAAATAAGGTAAACCAAAAAAAACAAAGCAAGAGAGAAAGAAAATGTCAGAAGCCCCCAAAATTTTCAGTGGAAGCAGTACACATCCTTGACCGTCATCAAAGCTCTTCTTTGCGGTGGGAAATAAAAGGTTTTTTCTGTCCTTAGAAAGATTGTAACCATGGTCTTTAGGTCTTCATCCTGCAGTAGATGGAATTTGGGTAGAAAAAGAAGAAATCAGAACTTGTTCACTAGAACAAGACACAAGCAATTCTTCAAGTATCAGAACCACTGATCTCAGCAGATGGAGTGAGTAGATGTGAATTATTAACCTTAGCCTTTAGAAAACTCCCCAAACTAAGCAACAACTAAACTGCCTTTATACTCAGTGGAGTAATAGAAGAGATTCACATCATCCTAAGAAAAGCGTCTAAGATAACTTGAAGGAATTTTTCTTTGGAGAAGTAAATTATTGAAAGTCCTCAAAACTGCTGACTTTTAACAGCTGGAAAATGTAATAGTACTAACAATGAACAGAAAAGGCAAAAGTTGTCTGTACTCGAGCAAAGACGAAGAGTTTTGTTTGTATTGCATGAGGGTGATAAGGTATTTTGAAGTCTATTTGAAACTGAGGGGGATGTTAGACAACATCAAATTGAGCAAGTCTAGACAAATTACGCATAAGAGCCCTCAAAGAGCTGGTGGGAGAGAGCTGTACTCCTACCTTGTGTTTCTCTGAGTACTATTTAATGAATTGTTGATTTTACCAGCAATTACCAGCAAGGCAAGTTATTGGTAGCAGTGACAGCACTCTTCAAGAGCTATGCACTCTTAAAACTTCACAAGAAATATTAAAAATTGAAAAGAAGCTTTTCCTTTACATCTGTTTGCATAAATACCTATGATCTTTTCTCACGCTGCTATTGAGTAAAATTATAGACTTGTGGATAAACAGACTCAGAAGATTAACGTTCAGTCTAAATCCGTTTGTGCCTCAGTTCCTCATTTGTAAGAAGTAGATATTAAGTTTCACTTTTCTTTTTGTGATCTTAGGATGTCAAAGCAAAGATTCCTGTGTAATGAAAGGGCTCAGGACAATGGCCATTTCACTTCTAACACGGACCATCAGACCACTACAAAATAAGAAGAATGAAATATGTTTTAGAATGCAGAAAAATTCTAAAAGATTCTTCTTTTTCAAGGAGAGATTAAGTTCCTCACATCTACTTACAGTTTCATCTTTCACATAACCATCTCCTTCAGTTTCTCTAAATTCCTTTAAGCTAGGAAGGCTTCTTTGTTAGTGTTACTATAGCAATGAAACACATGAAACTGTCACTTCACCAAATCCAGAACATTAGCAGTGAAATGGGATCAGAATAGAATGGAAGTTTTCTAAAAGACATTGTTCAGAGCCCAGCTTTCCAATTCTTACTGCAAAGAAGAGTACAGTGCAGACCCTGAAAGATGTTTTGTTCTCATGTCAGTTGAGAAAGACTTTTGACATGCAGTGCATGTCACTGAAGTGTAGGCATCAGTCAGGGGAGTGGATTGGCCCAGGCAATATTGAAACTAAGCGTATAAAAAAAATGTGGATTAAAAAAAATGAAAAAGGGAATGTACTCAGCTATAAAGACATTTAATTATAGCTCTTGCAGAAGGACTTTGAATTATTATAATCAGTAGCACACAACTATTTTGCAGAACCTTTTGCTGGTCTGCCAGGTCCTATGGTGTTTCATATTTCTGATTTAAAAGTCAAACGAACAGCATTTATCCAGTTAAGGGCACTTAAGGATTAACCCCACAGCTGTACAACAGCCTTTGGATCACAGGGTGGAATTTCTTTGAAATAACCAGGCATTCTAGGCTAGATACCTGAATGCTGTTTCTAGATCCATATGGCAAACATCTACAAAGCACAGATAGGACAAAAACATCCTCATGCTAGTGTTAATCTTGAGAGAAGAATCAAAAGTTTCCTTGGGTGAATGTCACACAGCAGCTCATATACAACTGTTTTGTGTACAGACACTAAAAGGGCCAAAGGTGGCAGCAAACCAGGATTTTTGTGATGCATCTGTTCCCACGCAAGCTGAAGCAACTGCTTGAAACCTATGGCTTCTGTGCTGAATTCGCTCAGGTGCTGCCACTACAGAGAGTGATGTTCCCTTCATCAAGTGGTTTGTGCTGACTGCAGCTTGAGCTTCCAGGTCTGTGTCCCACTGCTTGTGGAATACTGCGTCCACCTCTGGAGCTCCCAGTATGCAACAGACATAGAGTGATTGGAGCAAGTCCAGAGGAGGACCACAAAAATGTTCCAAGGAATGGAACACTTCTTGTGAAAGGAAAGGCTGAGAGTTGGGGCTGTTCAGCCTGGAGAAGAGAAGGCACCAGGGAGACCTTATTGTGGCCTTTAAGTGCTTAAAGGAGGTTTATAAAAAAATGGGGACAGACTTCTTAGTAGGGCCTGTTGCAAAGGATAAAGGGTAATGGTTTTAAAGATGAGTCAGACTAGATATAAGGAAGAAATTTGTTGTGACGAACACGGCGAAACACAGGAACAAGTTGCCCAGAGAGGTGGTGAATGCCACATCCCTGGAAACATTCAAGGTAAGGTTGGATGGCTCTCTAAGCAACCTGACCCAGTTGAAGATGCTCCTGCTCATTGCAGGGGGGTTGGACTAAATGGCCTTTAAAGGTCCCTTCTCACCCAAACAATTCTATGATTCTATGAATAGCAGAGCAGGTTTTGACCAACAGTCACTGTATATTAATTTTAATAAATCCCATCTTTCCTTCACCCTAGCTTTTCCAACAATCTGCTTTCCTCTATCCACAAACATTCATCTTCCTTTTGTCAAACACACTTTTCAGTTTGCACTTCATTCAGTACCTGCCAAATAATAGATAATAGATTCAGGAGGATTTATATTAAAATAGTGCTTTCCATCTAGATTATTACCAAGACCTACAGACTTCGAATTATAAATTACGAATCAGTTCCTCAGCCAGTGCTGAGCTTGCTTGAGATTAGCCTGCTTGTTGATTTACCTCACTTGAGGTTCATTCTCTGTTTCATGGAATAATTCTCCCCTCCATTATAGTGTAGGTAGCCATTGCCAGAATACAGTATGGCAACAATTTAATAGTTTCTAATTTTACATAAGGTTTCTTACTCATCTATCTCATGGCAAAAAATGGTTTGTTGCATTCTAGGTATCTTGGGGCAGGGGTGTGAACTGAACAACTTCTAAGAGCCTTTCTAGGCCTATTATGTACCTTTATATAACTGTGAAACGGCACTGACTGCTTTATAGTTCTGTGTTAATAACATTAGGCATGTGCAAATTGGGCAAAAGTTTTAAATCTGGGGAAAAAAAAACCCAGAAAAAATATGGTGAAAGAATCTTCATGAGTACAAGTGGTCAGAAGTTGGTTTTCATTTCAGCTGAGTGATGAGGAGAACATCAGTGCTGTGTCCTCAGAGTGGGGACATTGAGGGCTGAGTTACAGTGAGGCCACCTACTATTGAAACTGTCACATGATGTTCTAAAGCCCTAACACCATCCTTATTTAATCTCATTTTATGGTAGCCATGTATAATTGACACAGCTGCCTGTCCTGAGCCTTAGGATTGAGGGGTTTCCCAGGGGTTGTTCCAGTGAAACGCTGATCAGCTCTTTTTCATGGATACTGGACAGATGATGGGAATCACCGCCAATAGTACTCAAGAGGCCTGAAGGCCATACCCAATATTTTGTGGGGAAAAAAAAAAAAAAAAAAATCACCAAACCTCTGAAATGACGTATTCTCCATCAAGAAAAGCTAAAAACATGAATATAAAAACCAGTGAAGTGATTTGTCAGGATCCCACAGCGTGATTCTTATGACATAAAAATATTTAAGCCAGAAGTACAAAGGTTCTTGTCTGGATTTCAACATTTCCAAAGGCTGAGGACATTTGGAAGTACTCATGCCAGAGACAGGAGCAATTTTTAAAGTAAGAATTTATATGCAAATTTTCTTAGATTTCAGGAAGGTTTTAGAAAATCAGTATCTAAGGAAATTTTAATTGTGAAGTCTCACAGAGACAAATTATTATAGTTATTGACACATGTTTAGAGTTTTGAATACAACCCTCAGAAGAATAACTTTGATAATGACAGCTTGCAAAATGCTGATCACTGATCAATTCTAATCAGATTTCAAAATCTGCAGTTCATGATAGTTCCACCAAATTTACAATGTAATTATAAAGACACTCCTTTTAAGCTGATAATAGAATTTCATCATAACTATAATTACAGGTAACTTCATAGTTTTCCAGTAATACATGGAAAATATGCAAGCAAATCAATTAAAAATGCTGATGGTGACTTGGAAGGTGAATTCTCTCTCAGGTTTTTTTGATGAATAACCAGAAAATTTATCTTTTATTTAGGAAGACTTCGGGATTGTCTCTTCTGCATATAGATAGAATGACAAATACAGAGCAAATCTTCTAAAGTATGAAGATGAGATGTAATCACTTTTTGATTATTATACCCATAGAGAGCAGAGTGCTGTAGTTCATATCTTCATAAGATCAGCCTCAGTTACCCAACAGGAGAATAATAAAAAGTTCTGAGGTACTGGCTTATGTGATTGGTTTTTTTTTTTTAAATTACCTTTTTACTGAAAAACTGTGTCTTTCTCTCCCTTCAAGGCTGTGTTTAGTGCTGAGATTTCAGCTGAGCCAGATACAGGAGCTGATGAGCAATGGAGAAACACCTCTTAGTTTCATATGCAGTTAAGCACTGCTACTGGCAGAGAGAATTTGGGCTTTGAAAGCTGCTTAAAATAGAGAAAAATATATGAATGGTCTTTTAAACTCCAGAAGGAGCTGCAGTGTCATGATTATTCAGAAGTGATCACCACATCCATTGTGTTGTTATGGCTTAAGAAAAGCTTGAGCTCTGTTAAAATACAAAAAATTCATTTCTAGTAATTCCTGCATAATTTAAATGATGGATTGGGATGCAAAGCACTTCAGCTTGTCGTTCTTTTCCTACTCATACTAAGGTGCTTTATTGCAGAGAAGGAGAAAAAATACTAAATATATTGGACTCGGCATTTTTATGGACTCTTTAATAAATACATGAAAGGGTATTCATAAAGGCTGCTAATTGTGCACACGTTGCACTAACTAGTGGTTGTAAAGAATGTTGTTTATATTTTATATTAACTCATTGTAAAACTGGGATCATTAGTGTGAAAGCAACGTGCTTAATTTATAAAACTATTCTCTGTCAGTTCTATGAGGGAGACTTCAGAATGAGTTAGGTTGTGTTGTGGCCTTTGAAATAAAAGAGGTAAATTCACGTCCTAGTTTAATTTGTGGGAACTTGGGGCAATTTGCACAGAGATGTGGATCATGGATCACAGGTTATGTATCTCATGGACGAATGACCACCCATCATGCCTCTACAATACTGGATTATTTTGTTGCTTTCTTGCGAGGCAGTGGTCGGGGGAGATCTGCAGAATTCCGAATTGCATAAAAATGCATTGATTTATGATTTATGATTCCTTCTGGCCTGTTCCTGTAGTTCTCACTTGAACAGAAAATGTGGAAACAGCTTTTTCTGACTAATGGCTACAGAACTGAGTGTTATGTTCATCTTACATTTAAACAAAAGTATATGTTAATCTCATTTGGATATGAGAAACATGAAATGAGCCTATACGATCTATTGTACTTGAAAGGATGGATTTTCTGGTGCATACTGGTTGTTCAACAGCATTTCAATAATGCCATTAAAACCATATTTAAAGCTATTCAATGTCATTGGAATGGCACAAAGTGGGTAGAGAACATTAGTCAGTTTGTCATTAATCCAGCAAAAAGACATTACTGATGCTTTTCTTTTTTTCCCGTAGAGCTCTTTAAGTGATGTGATTTTCATGAGAAATGCTAGCAGCAAGACCATAACTTGTATGATTTTTTACAGCTTAATTCCTGAGTGTTTTTCCCCTACAAAATATTTATGTGAACAATGGAGTCATGTAAAAATTAAAGAAAAAAAGTGAAATAAATCTTTTCATTGTGACTGGAAGTGAAAACAAACAAATTTTATGTGTTCTGATCTCTAACCTTAACAGGGGTTATATTGTTCAAAACAGTCTTTTCATAAGCTTGTCTTCTCCAAAACTGCATCGGTTGTTCAAATGAAAAATTTTTTTCCAAGTAAATGCTGTTTCAAAGAAATCTGGTTTCGGTGCACAATCAAGTGTTCACAAAATTCTCTCACAAAAAATAATTTCTCTCTCAAAATAAAGGTTTCCCATTGCTGAATTTTTTTTTTTTTTCATAACAAGACTGAGGCATTTTATTATTTTCCTCTCTTCCCAAACTGATAAAATAAGATTACAAATAGGCATGGGTTGAAAACTCCAGTAATTTTGAAGTCTCCAAAGAAGTACTGAAAATGATTATCTTCTTCTTAGGTGTGAAGAGTCAATGGCAGAATCTGAGCTGTTCATCTGCTATGGCTTCTAGGTTGATGAAAACATTATGGAAGGACATACTGTTTTCCACCACAATAATAACAAACTTGAGACTCAAAGCTGAATAGTACAATATACCTGCAGGCAGGAGTGGAAAGCAAGAACATGGTGAGACTTACAAATGGTTTTATACATTTTGTGATTTTGAGCCCGTTTGTCAGCAGAACGGCAGTAATATAAGTGGCACCATATTCCCTTCTGGCAAGACAGGAAGTTCTTGAAAAAATTAATTTTAAAAATACCCCTAACAATTTTCTATTCCTGGGCATCACTTCTGAGAAGCTGGTCTTTAAAAACTGTACAAGTTAGACAGAATAAAGGATAACTTTTTTGTTGGAGTCTTATCAGAAAAATGACCCTTTCCTTTCCTAAAAGAAAAAAAGTCCTATAATACCAGTTCAGAAAGAATTCTGATATGGTAACTGCAACTCAAATGGATAATAAGACAGAGACCAGAACTCTGCCTATAGAAGGGTTTTACCCCTGCATCTCTGTTGTGGGAACACTGAAGGCTGATCAAGAGGAACTGACAAGCAGAAGAACAAGATTCTATTTCCGAAAGAAAAGAAAATATTTTGCCACTTCCAAACATAATGATCATAAATCAAGAACGAAGAAAAGATAAAAGAGATTAGAGAACAGTCTGTGAAATTCTTATTCTAAATGGAACACAGATTAATATCTGCTCATGGAAAGTGAGAAAAAACCCTCTTGCTAGTAAAAAAAAGGCCATATTTTTTTCCACTGATATAAAACACCCTAAATCTGCAGATTCCTCCCTAATCATTAATTTAAAAATAAATAAAGCATATAACCCCATGGGTGAAACTGGGTCGAGGAAAATGTGCTCAACTAGTCATCTTTCTCTGCATGAAGTCCTCATTAAAAAAAGTCAGCCCAAGTGGGAACCAAGTTCATCTATGACTTCTTTACTTAATGCAAAAATATGCCATGCTTCGTGTGTGCTGCATTTGCTGTTTTGGCAGGGAGTTAGCACATGCACAGGAATTGGGCAGGGAGGCTGGTAGGTGTTTGTGTAGCAGGTTTGCTGAAGGTGCTTGTTAAAAACAAACAAACCGAACCCAAACAGAAGAACAATGACAGCAAGGAATCTTTTGCCTCTGTTTCCACAGTCGGCATTGCCGGGGTTCATCCAAGACAAAGAGAAAACCTCTACCCATCTTTCTTGAGACAGAAAAAATGTGAGACTAATGTGTCCCCACTCAAACTATGCTAATTCCTTTTCCTCTATCCAGCTTCCTCTTCACTATGGCTCCTGCTACCCGTGATTGTTCCCTGTGTTACCATGGTTATATTGCGACCACCTGGAAGAACAGACAAGTTTATGGCAAATAAATTCCAACATTTAAACTACTCATCCCCCTTAACCTAGGAAGGTCTTTGCAGAAAATTAACCAAGTTTAGCTCTACACAGTTCTACATCATAGGGATGGTGAAGGGCCGTGAGGGCAAGCCGTGTGATGAGTGGCTGAGGTCACTTGGTCTGTCCAGCCTGAAGAAGAGACGACCAAGGGGAGACCTCAGTCTTCAACATCCTCATGAAGGGAAGCAGAGGGCAGGTACCAATCTTTTTACTCTTGTGACCAGTTACAGGACTCAAGTAAATGACAGGAAGCAGAATCAGGGGAGGTTTAGGTAGGATACCAGGTAAAGGTTTTTCCTCCAGAGGGTGGTTGGGCACTGGGACAGGTTCCTCAGGGAAGTGGTCACAGCACCAAGCCTGTCTGAGTTCAAGAAGCATTTGGACAATGCTCTTGGGCACATGGTGCGACTCTTGGGGTGTCCTGCATAGGCCTGGGAGTTGGACTCGATGTTCCTGATTGGTCCCTTCCAACTCAGCATATTCTATGCATAACTGCACTGAAGACCTGGAAAGAATATGAGCAGACATGCTAGAACTGGATGCTGAGGGTGACTAACTAAATCAGACTAAATAATACCCTTCCCTAGAAATCGGGTTGGCTTTTTTTCCCCTTTCAAGAAATCAGACAACAAAATCATGGGCCTCCCAATCTACACCAAACCAAATAAGCAGACAATGCCATTAATATGCTAACATTATCAGAAGAATTATTGCTAATAACATCACATGAATTTTTACTAATATGATTCCCTCTTATTATATAGCCGGATATTGTACAAAAGAAAAAAAAAAGGCACAAAACCAAGGCTTCCATCATCAATATATTCCACCTGTAAGTAGTATATTTGTCTAGTCCCAATGTGATTTGATGCTGGAGAAACCATACTCCTTACCCGCTAGCCATGGAAACTTTCCTTGTTCAGCTGGCAGAATGGGATATGAGTCACTGTGTGCATGAGAAGTCTCACAGCTCTGACCCAGCACGGATATCTTTAAAAAGCAGCATCTGAAATACTCCATAGATCTCATTACCATTAATTAGTTCTATTATGATACTGTCCAAAAGTTCCAGCTGAGCATGGACCCATTATTGTTCTGTGCATTGTGTGAGCATGAACAACACAGTCTGTGCTTTAAGAAGCTTAGTGTCTAGATAGAACAGGCAGACAAAAGGAGAGAGAAGAAGGAATGGCACTAACAGTTTAAGTAACTTAACCAAAGTGTCATTTATATTTGGGGGGATGGGTCTGGTATTAGAGCCTAGACCTCCTGCCTTAATGGGATCCTCTATTTGCATACATTCCTTCTTGTAAATTATCCTTGGTGCATTACTTCATAATCTTTCATGCTGGTGTTCTCTGTATGAATACATGCTTCATTCATTGCTCAGCCATTTCTCTAATGAAGAAAGAGAGTGTTTCCTCACACATTAAAATACATAAGGTCAGATTCCTCTATCTCAGCTGGCATCATTAGGACTTTTTCTTCTCTGGGTGTATCCTGTACATCAGCAGGTCTCTCTGACAACCAATGTTTGAAGATTATTTTAAAAGCCTGACCCACAAAGCAGCTGTTTCTCCTGCTAAAAAGCAATTTAGAAGCCCGAGTGCCACAGATAATACGTGGGAATTGGCCATCTGAAAGTCTGACCCAGAGGTGCTCCCATAGCATTAAATTCATGTCTATGCAAATGGCCCAGAGAAAGCTGTGCATCTATAAAACAGGCTAATAAATAGTTTTCTGAATAACATGGGTATTTTAAGACTTAGTGCATCAATGTTCATAAAGTATTAGGACTTTGAGGAGCAGATGGTAATGACAAATTTATATTTTATTGCAACTTTTGTTTTGCTGGAAAATTCCCAGTCAGCTGTGACTGTAAGCATGAAGTAATTATTCCTCTTTTTTATCAATATTTTTCCCTGTTTCTGCCAACAATTTTAAATCAATTAGCTTGGCCTCATAGCTGATTTCGAATGAAATGCATTTGTATCCATTATGCTAACACAGAGAAAAGTTTCACTGTCAGTAAAATGGAAAATCCCCTGAGCTTTATATCTTTGCCTTTGTAATAAGCAAGTTTTTCTTCTGCAAAGTTTTTTACTAGATAGACTTCTGAATGTACTTCTGAATGTACTTTGAAGAGGATGTGGAGAGGAACGGGCATGTATCATTCTTCCAATAATGAACTCATACTTGTTGGACTAGCCCTAGGCAACTTGGAATCATTTTTGTTAGTGGCTTGGAAATGGCAAAACCAAGATAAAATGAAGTTTCGCTGAAGTATTGTTGGGATATTGTGGAATAAACTGGCAGAGTTTTGTGTGGGTCAGGACCGTAAAGTTGTACTTGCAATGTACTTGAATCCAGACAGCCTGCTTGTAATTTTACTTCCCGAGGAGATGTACTAAATTCTCACAGATTTAAATAAATGTTGTAAGTAACTGCATGCCTAATTCCTTGCACAATTGACTCAAAATGCACCCCTTAGGAGTTGAATTGATACGTACCTGTTAAATACTGCTTTGGTGTTGTTTTTTCATGCAAATAGAATCTAGGCAATAAATCAGATCCTTGGTGTGCAATTTTCTTAAGTACATGTCTGGTGTCATTAAACAAACAAAGAAGTAATATACCAGGTTAGAGGAAAGAAGAAAATAACAGTACATTGTTTTAAGAACAGCCCAGAATCTGAAACAGCAGTTAACGATCTTTTTTCTTTTAATGATTGCTCTTAACGATATTGTTGACCTAAGTGGTATTCTTTTCCCCTTGCCTCCCTGTGGCTTGTCCTTTCGTTCTTTCATTGCAACACTCTAAGTCACTTGTCTTATATTTCTTGGATAGGTGCCTTTACACTACGGCTGAAGTGCAGTTCAGCGAATAAGAACATGGCCAGCTTTATGATCCATTCTGACAATGATGAGATCCCCTCATACTGCCTACATTTTCCCTCCTACAGTTCACTTGTCTGGTGTAATTACAATATCTCTGGAGCAGATACGGCCTCCTACAATTGCTGAAGTAAGGCTGGACCTGGCTTTACCTGGAGCCAATAGGTGCTGATGCAACACCAAAGCATCAGGTCACAGGGAAGAATCTTCACATAACAAGATCTGAAGTTGAAGCTATAAGTCAAAATGCATGAGATTTATTGATTTTTCACATGTGGAATCACTATGAAGTTGGTGGCAAAAACACAAGAGAAGGGAGTTAAAAGGAACCTAGGTAAGTTCTTTGATGAAAACAGCATAAATTTAGCTATTCAGAAAAGCATGAGAGCATTGTTTGCTCATTTCAGCATGTTTCAGTGGGAGAGATCTCAAGTGAATTTGGGATGTCAAAACCTTTAATTGCTGCCTGTACTAGTCAGGGCTGTGCCCACCTATTAACCTTTCTTCAGTGTTGTTTATATAACAATGCTTAATGAAATGACTAAATTTTTAGATCAAAGGCTTCGTCAAATATTCTGCATCAAAAGGAGTAATTCTACAGTCTTAGCAATCTTGGGCCAGGTATTTGGTGGGTACATCAGAGGTCAGGCTGCCAAATCTCCTACCTATTGACACACAAAATATGCTGAATATCTGAGAGGTAGACCAATGAACCACATAATACAAGACCATGTGCCAGCTAAATTTTCGGATGTAAATTGCAGAATCTTCTGGGTCAGAACAAAACCAGAACACTGTGTGATGCAAATCAGGAGAATGCAGTACAGTGAATTAAAAAACCCTGCCATTTTCAAGTATGCAGACTATTGTAAGGATCAACCTCATTCCTCACCAAAGAAGAGAAATCAGTTGGATCTTCATGCACAGAACAATCTGAAAACTACCTTTTCAAGTGTTATTTTTGTGGCCTTTGTCTGAGCTTGTACCAAATTTTCCCAAATGTTTCTTTTATTGTTTAACCAAAAGGTAGAACAGGGACTTCATTTTTGCATACAATTTGATGCAGAGATGTAGCAAGCAAATAGAACTTTCAGACACAAGTGCTAACATTAATAATAATTAATAATTAATAATTTTCTAGGGGATATTTTTTCCTAACGTCCACTCTGAGGCTTGCCAGCCACAGTTTGGCCATGGCCCCTTGATACACACCACCTGGTTTCATCATCCTTGTAACCGCCTTTCGAATAGAAATGGATTTAAAGCAAACCTCTCAACCTTCCCTTTGCCAGACTAATCAAGCTCAGTACCAGCAGTCTCTCTGTGCAGATCATATTGTCCATGCCCCACTGCCGGGGTTGCTGTCTGCTGGATCCCCTGAGGTTTCTCCACTGCTGTCATGGGCTCTGTGTGTGCATGTGTGCCAAACGAGGACACGCTGATCCGTCTGGGGCCCCACCACTGCTGAATGTATATATAAAAATAATGTATTTGCACCTAGATGTTGCTATATTTTTAAGTGACAGAAGACAAGATCAAAAAAGCACCTTTTTAGAAAGAAGGTGGTGAATTTTGGGTTTGCCTTGTAGCTGTAGCCTAAGACAAAGTATATGGCCCCAACAGCATTTGTCTTCTCAAAGAGGTTTAGCTGAACCCTGGAAAACTCCATTATTCCAGAGTAGCCAAGATATTGACCATGATTTACCTCCCCAGTAGAGTTGTCAGACTTACAGTAACAGTAAGCTACTTGATGGTAAGGACTCTGAATTTTATTAACAATGGAAGGGACCCTTGCTTGCTGCAAACAAACCAAACTCCATTGAGTTCAGTGTGTACCCAGTGATTTACCATGTAAATAAAAGTTATTGCAAGGTTTGCTTTTGGAATATGAGAAGTCCCAGGACAATAAGAAAGCAAAGTAGTTTTAATCAGGAATTCCTATTGCCTATGCCTTACTAACATGCACAAATTAATGGTAGTAACAACAAAAATCAAAATAAAGCCTCTCCAGGAAAGCACCTGGTAATAGGTAAAGGACGTAATACTGGAAAGGTACCAGTCTGCAAATATCCCAGTATAAAAATGCAGGTTTATATTTTTATTTTCTTATGGTTTTCTTTATTTTCTCATCTTATGGTTCAAAGTTTGTGTAATGAAGAACTATAATGATGGTTGAGATAAAGGTATTTGACATTACTGGGTCATTACCTTCCCCTCTGGACTTCTCATTCTGTCTTTGGCGTACAGCTCATTTATTACCTGGGCTTGAATTCTATTTATTAAAGAAACACCAAGGTTACGTTAGTTCTGCCATCCGTAATATGGTACTACATTATCACACATAACAAGATGACCAGGGATTTGGAAAGAACAAAATAAAAATTCCCCTCCCCTCTCTGCTCCTATCACACATGGTGCCATTAAATACAGAACCTTTCAGGAGAGATCATCGCTTGTTTGATGCAGTGGATGGAAATTCTCATTTCAATCAGGTAGTGAACCTTCAAAGGAAAGGATCATCAGGAGGAATGGGAGAGACCTTGATATATCAAAACAAGCCTTTAAATAATAAACACACTTCAAACCCAGGGCTTATCCTGCATATAAAGCATAAGGACTATGAGCAAGTCAATGTGAAAGATATTTACAAGGCTATTTTCTATGCAACACAAAACTGGCTAGTTTTACACTCATATATAAGGTATATTTTCATCATGAATCACAAATAAATAGTTTCTCTTCTCATGAATCCAAAAGAGGATTTCTGGTTTTAGTCCCATATTTTGGCACAGAAAATTGACACTTTTTTGAAACTGCCAGCATAATAATGGGTAGAAGGAATCTAGACACCATGAATCTTCCTCAATACACTTAATGGGTTTTGTCTGTCCTCTCTGCAGCTCCAGCCCAGCTAGTTCAGAATGAAGAAATGTGAAGCATTCTAATAGCGGCTTTCTCTCCCTCTGGGTGTAAGTTTGTTTTTAAACAAGTCAAAGAGAGACTTTCTGCTGACTTCAGAGTACTTTTGGGTTATGTCCAGTTCAACTGGGTTATCTTCTTGGACAATCTTTAGAGAATACAGATAGGGGTTGCCCTATGCTCCACTTTAGGCAGCAAGCTCTTGACTGGCCAAGGAAAATTAGATCTTGTTTCTTATACTTTATTTTAAATTCCCATAGCTTCCTCCAAAGAAGAAGGAACATTTGACATGTTTTCTCGTACAAAAGAAAAACATGTCAAATGTGCCCAACTTGTGGTTCAGGACCTCTTAAAAGGCATTTTACATGTAAGGAAACATTGCTGTGTGTCCCATTCAGAGTGAGTGTCTAGAGAAACGTGACGGTGAAACTATTATAAGTCACAGCAAAATAGATCCTTGGTTAATGTTAAGTGGGCTTCAAATGCATAACAGGTACAGCTTTGGAGGAGATTTAAAGGTTGATAAATAGTGCATATGCCCCAAGCAAAGATACTGAATAGACCTGTGGAACTTCTCCCATGAAAGGAAGAAAATATATGTTGGATGTCAAGGTCAGCATTAATGGAAGTGTGTAAGCACGGGGCATCAATAGCTTCATAGATTATTCATGCATAAAAAGAATAAAGAAACATCAAGGATGGGCTTTGAAAGTAAATATGGGAAGATTTTTACCATATGAAATGGAAAGAGGGATCATAGACATGAGGTATCATGACAGAGGTGATTGATCGAAGCAGTGGGTATTTTTGTAGCCCCATTTGCACTGGCCTGAAAGGGAGAAGAAAATGGGAATCTCAAAGCCCAAGTAAAAAAGGTTCCTCTCTATCACTCCATTTTCTGTTGGCTGTGGGTCAGTTTTTATTATCCATCAGAAGCTATGGCTATTGGATGCACTCCAGGTTGGGGCTTCTGTAATTTCAGCAGAGCAGTAAAAATAGAATGAAGGAAAGAAAAATTGATTATGGCTTGAAGGCTGGATATATAAAACTGATAAAATATTCAGGGATATTCACACTGCCTAACTTTTAGGCTAGTAAGTCTAAGTTCAAGCTAGGAAATGAGACTCTTGGAGGGTCAGCAGACCTCTCTAGGTTTTTTCAAATGATGATTCACAGGACCTGAGTCACATTCCTGTTGGTTTTCCTTTTGTTTTGCCCTCACAAGAGACCTTTGTGTAGCTAAGAAGTCCACTGGTCTAATAGTAGCAATCTAAGGTCGGTGGAGTGAACTCTTTTCCTTGTCTCTCTCCAAGCTTCTATTTCATGCAGCAACTGTAAGTAAGTCGTTTTCATTCAGATCAGATGTTAACTTATTACATTTTCTTCTCCCTGAGTGTAGAAAGAAGAGAGAGGAATTTGTAGCATGCATTTCATCTTATTAAATTAGTAGATTATCTGCAGAAACCGGTTTTATTGGGAGATTCAGACATATTGATTGGCTAGACTGAACAGAAAAACACACAGATTAATGTATGAGCAACATTCACTGAAGAGTGAAAATGAGCATAGAAGATGTTTTCCTCCTGACTATTTTTGGAGAATTATCTCTGTTTCTCCAGACAGTATTGCATGGGATGCATCCCTCTCACCGTGACATGAAGCGTTATACTGGCATAAGCTATTTCACCTTAGTAGTCTAGTTCTGCAACAAAATTGATGAGAGAAGAAGCTAGACCTATATAATCTTGAATTTTATTAATTAAAATTTAATAAATAACAGCCTCCTTGTCTTCCTGCTACCCTAACCCCAAATCACAATTACGTGGAAAATCATGAAACTACCATCTTTCTCCCTCTTTGTCTCCCACTAAGCATTAAATTAGTTACACAGAGATAAATTTTCCTTTTGGAAAGTCTGAAGAAGGCAGTAGGATCCTTTTTTTGTGGTCTGTAAACTCAACATTTGAATTCCTAGCATGCACAAAGCAAAACAAGACTTCAGCTGATGCTTCCTCCCCTTTAAAATGCCCAGATTTATCCCAAGTATGAAACAGGTCGATATGAAAACAGCTGTTTGAGTGAAAGGGAATGTTTGATGGAGCCAAACTCCACTGCTCAGACCTTTTTTCCTGAAAAGACCTATAAGTTACATAAAAGTAGTGATGGGTTGTTTTTGACACAGCACTAGGAAAAGGAGTTGCTTGTTGTAATGGGCATGAGTTTCTAAATGAAAGCAGGTCTGAGCTGAACTAGCTTTCACCCCTAGAAGTCAGCTAAGAGCTGCAGAACAAAGGCGATTTTCCTATAACATCCTATTGTGGGACACATTACCAGATTTTTTTGAGAGGAAAAGACACAGGGAGACTCAGTTGAGCATTTTACTGCATATGAGCCTTCAAAAAAAAAGTGGATTTTCAGTACTAAAAGGACAGCTGAGTGCATTGGGCTTGCAAGTCTCAGAAAAGCCCTTTTTATTAAGAAAAATAATCCCTTTTTATTGTATTGCAGAATCCCATCATCCCACAGTTTCTTATCTTGTCCTCTTTATAAGCATTCCCATGGAATTACAACACTGAAAATAATGAAGTGCTTTATTGAGGTTAGGATGATAATTTCACCGGGCCAGATAGCAGTGGGAGGGTACTGAGTCTCAGGGTGAGACAGACAGATCCACTTCCAGAGCAGGAGTGACACCGGCTTTTGGGGCAGCCTTCAGTGTGGCTCTCTGCAGCCAGGTAGCATGCTGGAAACACTGGGAATACAGGAAAAAGACAGGATTGCTGAGAAAAAGACAGGATTGCTGTCCCATGACGTGCAGTTGGCAGCGCATTCAACGGCCTAACACAAGGGAAGAGGGTGTAGCTCCTGCAGGTGCTGTTGGCTGTACCGATGGCACACAGTGATTTCAGAAGACACTGCAAGGTGATGCATCCTCGCTGCCCCCTCACATCCCCAAATGAGCCCTGGCAGGTGACCTGGTTGCAGGTGATCCATCACATTTGTTCAGGGACAGATGGCAACTGGTCGCCAGGAGGATTCAGCTGACTTGAGACCCCCTCCCCTCTCGGGTGTGACAGACTGGCAAGGATTTAATGTCCCTTCAGAGATACTTTGAACACTCCCACTGCCCATTAATAGCACAGATGGGAAAGCATCTTCTGCCTGCCTATATTGCATTAGGACGGAAGCCAGAAGTCCAGACATGAATCAAAGCAATCCAACGGGTTTGCTGAATAATTCCAAGGTTCTCCTTTCCAACTCTATCCACAAGGTCTTCTGCAGCTAGACCTGAAACTGCTCTGTGGGTCGCAAATGGGATGGCTTGGCTCTTAAATGAAGCATTTCTGTGCCAAACACAGTGTTATGCTTGAAGGTGGCTCAAGTTCTGTTGCTTAAGCCCAGGAACACTAAAGGATCTGTCTGCAAAAGACAGAGCTGACACGTCTGTTTTGATGCCAACATAAAAGAAACCCACCAAAAATCTTGAGTGTTTGCCATTGCTATGTTATAGATTTTACTTTTGTCCCTATACCCATCTGAGAGTACCACCCCATCATTCCTGCCAGTGCCGCAGTCCACAACCCATCGAGGAGAGGAGAGGAGAGGAGAGGAGAGGAGATTTCCTTACATTATTATTTGATTAC
>VZTA01011865.1:49427-132874 GCA_013398855.1 Mohoua ochrocephala
GAGGAGAGGAGAGGAGAGGAGAGGAGTTTTCCTTCATTTTTTATGGGTTTACATTCAAAAAAATTCTAGTTTCCCTCATTAATATTATTTGAAACTCAGAAGCCAGAACACTCCACATTAATGCAGCAGCAGCAGCAGCAGTAGCAGTAGCAAAAAAAAAAAAGTCCCAAATACCCAATCAAACCCAAAACAAAATAAAAATGGGAAGAATATTAGTTAGTTTAGGGAATAGGAAATATGACACCATTATTCTGAAGGTGTAGAAAAACATGCAAAAGAATAATGAAGGCAAAACCCCAGTTTTTCAGAACTAAAATATTGTCACTGTTCTAGTAATGAGACAGTGTTCTGTAAAATGCTTTGCAAAAGCTCATATTCAGTATATGTGGAACATTCACACTATAGTTTTAAATATGAGATTAATATCAGCATCCTTCTTCAATGGAAGGCTTCCACTTGAAAGTCAGACTGTTAAAGAAAAAAATGCAAATGTTAAATGATTGTTAAAGTGATTGTTAACAGGTGACTGGTTATACAAGTCTACAGCTGAAGAGGAAAACATATAATTATAATTAAAGTTATTTAAAATCTTATTTAAGTTATTAGTTTCTTTTCACATTTCTGTCAGGAAAAATCATAAAGAGACTCTTAATCTACTTTCTCGGGTTATCAGTAAACAAAACTCCTTTTGCACCGTACCCAAATGAGCACAGAACCACAAAAGCTGTCCTATAAAATAAATTCTAAGTCTAGGAAACAGAAAATGAAACTGAGCATTTCCATTAGATCATTTCATTAACTAAACTTAAA
Organism: Mohoua ochrocephala; assembly: GCA_013398855.1. Taxonomy (NCBI): domain Eukaryota; kingdom Metazoa; phylum Chordata; class Aves; order Passeriformes; family Acanthizidae; genus Mohoua; species Mohoua ochrocephala. Next base: position 50,238 of record VZTA01011865.1, read on the forward strand.
TCAACCCTGCATCAGAGATGCAGGATCAGCTCTTGGTGCACAGCAGACAGATCTTACTCAACTTTGTCAACTGAGCTGGTAGCAATCGCTAAAGGTAATCTCTGCACTTATGAGCAGACAAATACTTCTCATTCAGATGCCTCTTAGTGCATATATAGGGCCAGGAATAACCTTGATTTAAATTCCAGTACCACGAGAAACATTTTCCTGAGTGATTTTAGTCTGTTCAGTGGACTAACAATGGTGTTGAAACAAAATCTGCTTCTGCTTCATTGATAAGAACAGTTTTGGTATTTTTATCCTAACTTTCTCCGTAAAAAATTTTAATGAAGCACACAATGTAGCTGGTAATTTCCTACCAGTGCACATCCATCACAAAGCTTTGCTCTGAGGCTGTGCTTTCCTGTTCTCTGCTCTGCTGCTCATTGTATTGCTGGAGTTCAGCAAATGTCTACTTGAGCAGATCAAAGCATAATCTTGGCTTTTGTTGCTTCTCTGTGGTTTCTGGCGCTTATATTAATCCTACTTAAACTAAGTGGTCAGAGATTTGGGAGATTTGAAATACAAAATAGATTCTAACCTTGAGATGGATTAGGGTTGTCAGATGACACAGAACTGTCATGTAGGACTAACATTATGAAAACAAGAGCTGAAAATACTGTTTTAGTGTAGCTGACAACAGGGATTTATCCTAAAAGAGACATGGATGTGTTTGATTAAAGCAGCTCCTTAGTGAATATGTAGCCTGAATGCCTTGCAAGGTTATTGATTATGTATCTTAAGTCAAAGATACGGCTTCTTCCCCAGGAGGTTTGTTTTTTCATCCAGTAAACACAATAGTCTTCAGAACATGGTTACAGTCTTTCACAAAAGCACTTTATTTTGTATGATAAGGAGAGGATTAACTTGCATTATAATTACATACATATGACTTTTTCTTCAGAAAGCCTGCTTGTCTTGTGGGTTATTTTCAAACAATAACGAGAAACTTATTTGCTAGGATCCAATGGGGCAATCTAAGCCTCTCAAAGGGGAGAGGACACTCAATTTGCTCTCATTGACTTAGTCAGAGGGCAGGGACATGTTGACATTGCAGACTATGGGTCTTGGTTGAATGAGTGGTCAGAGGCTGGTCTGTGGACAGATGTTACTGTGCAGCTGGCTAGCAAAGACAGCACTCAGGAAAAAAGGTTTCCGAACATTTTAAAAATATTTCTGGGCTGATTTTTCTTTTAATTATGAAAATGTTTTTCAGGTTTTTTTTAACACCTTTTTTTTTTTTTTTTTTGGTAGTAACATCCCACTTTGACATAAAAACGTTTGCCATGACCAGTCTTCATTCTGCTCTAAAGAGCAGGACTTTGTATTGTTTTATCATCAACTGGCAGAAATCAGTATCTACCACTGACTTGAGCATTTTGTGGAAGCTTGGGCAGTTGCCACTTCCCTTACAGTCCGTATCAGAAATGAAATGACAGTGACATCAGAAATGTCAAGGTAAGTGGCAGATGAGACAGTGATGCCCAAGTCCTTCCATCCCCTCCGTGGTGCTGCGGGGGCACCCATGAGCCCAGCAACCCTCACAAACACGGGGCAGGACAGCAGTCACTTCCCAAAGACCTGCAACAGGCGTGAACTCGGACTGAGCAGTCCCTCCTACGATCACACATAACTCATGTCTGGCCTCGGATTCATGGGTTCAGGGGGAGAGAAACCTGGGGAAAGGTGAGTCAAGGAAGGCTTGGCCCTAAATTAGGTGTCTCAGTACCTATTTGTTATCAGGCTGGAGAGCAGGCATTTACTTTGTTTTCCTTTTGCTTTTAAGTGTGAAACCACCAAACTATGCTGGAGCACCCCTCTTATCCCTCCTCTTTTTTTGATTGGACTGTGAATTCAGTTCTTGAGAGAACTATCCTCTCTTTACGGTACAGATAGACCCAGGTCCATGTGCCCCTGGTCATGCTTGCAGTTTTCTATCTCAGAAGCACATTTTTGTCCAAGATACTTATTTCCTGAGAAGCCAAATTCAAGCATAGCTGTTTCTTGATATTAAAAAAAAAAAAATAGAAACCCATCCACAACTGACCTTTTGTACTGGGAGCATTATTATGGTGGAGGGCAAAAAATCCATTCTCTGCTTTTTTAATCTGGCTTCCCCTTCAAGAAACAGATCTAATAAAATGCAAGAAAACAATACCTGCAGAGAGGGCTCCCATCCTCCTTATTCTCTGCAGTTTTAAAGACTGACAGCTAAGTAGTCTTTTTCAGTCTTGCTGCTGCTGTATAGCTAGTTTGAGAAGCAGAGGGATAATGAGGTATCAAAGTAAAGGAAGGAGCTACTTACATGAAACAAAAGTGCAAACTGCATAGAAGAGAGAATATTTATGACAGAGTTGTCTCCAGTTTGCAGACAATTATTTATTATCATAATCTCTATTCTTGGCAAAAGAACAACCTGCAGAGAAGACAGGGACCCTGAACACACCCCAGCTCTGTACTTGCAGCAGCACATTACCTTTCCCAAACATGGGCACAAGCTACTCCATTTCATGCTTTGGGGCAGCAGCTGCTCTCTGCCTGCTTGCCATCTCGAAGAGTGAAGGTAGGGATGGGGCAGAGCTGAGGAAGCAGGAGGGCTAAAGACTCTCACTTTCAAAATACACTTTGAGAATGAACTAGGTAAGAATTTTCTTCTAAGCTTTTTTCATCTTCTCCCAAGCATTCTTCATTGAAGCTCTCTTTTGGATGAATAAACAGTAAGTTGGAAATGTTTTACCTGATGATATTTAAGCATCCTTAGTTCCCGGTACAAAATCTGATGGATGAATCATTACCAAACCATAACAGCTAAGTGACAATGCTAAAAAAACAACTGTCTTTATTGATCCTACTGTTCTTCTCCAGACTACGGGAACAAAGAGGATTTAAATCATGTTTGCTAACACATTAATATCCTTTAAGCAGCTGTTATCGCCTCATGTAGACAAAGAAAATCATATTGGAAAAGATGTAATGTGGTCATGATCAATTAGGCAACAGATTTACACTCTGAAGGTTCAGGGCCAGGCGCTTCCTAATTTAACATAACTCTCATAATTTCACAGAGAAAGGAACACCATAGTAAGAAGCATCAATATGGTAAAACAAATTTATTTTATAATGACAAAGTCCCTTTTCTGTCTGTTAAGCTGACAATCATGTCAGCCAGAGATGCAGGACCAAAGACAACATTCCTCTGAATATCTGGGCAAGCTGTCAATACTTTCAGCCTTTATGTCTCTGCTTTCGAGTGTAAATAACAGCTTTCAAATGTGACTGCACTGCTCAAATACTAATTTCTGCTCATACACTTGGAAACTAAACCAACAATTAAAGATGTTTTCCAAAGATAACCTAAGTCAATGGACATTCCTAATGGTCATCTGGAAATAAAAATAATGCCACGTAATGACTAAGACCTCATTAAGAATGAACACAGCTTGAACTTTACAGGTGAATCACATTCCCTTCCCTTCTTTAAGAAATATCAGCAAGAAATTCTTGAAAAAAAAGATGATAATGCACTTTCAGATAAATTATTTCAGACAGATCCTTCAACTAGCTTTGCTTATAAGGATTAATTACTAACTGAGGATGAAAAGTTTGGTAACAGGTATTATTAATTGCTATAGCTAACAATTTATTGTCTCATTCATGTAATGCAGCATGACTGTTTTTAGTTCTTAGGCTAAGAAAAACATATTATTTATACTATGATAAATACAAGCAAGCTGTAATTCAGGTCATATCGTGAAATATGCTTAATATAGGGCATGCCTCCTTCCTTTACTTTGAGGACAAGGCTTGCACTGATTTTAGCAGTGTAGGTTTAAGTCTTAGATCAAAATGGCCTTCCAGTGTGAAATTTCAAATGAGGTTAGGTTTCAGGCTTTCTGAATTATCTGTGCAGCTTTTGTTTGATGTCTTTTCATACATTTTTGAAAGGGAGTCTTTGAAATGTGTACATGGCTGAAATCTTTGTATCTGTCATCTTGTTTTTGTCATTTGTTATCTTTTAGATCAGGGTATTTTTTTCCTTTTATTTTTATGAAAGAATCTTCCAATTTTAGCAGAACAAAATAAAAGGGGAGTAAAATTAACCCTACAGTCCTCCTTAGGCTGTGACTACCACCAACTTTTCCATTTCATCCCACCTTCTTTGTCTCCTTATTTATGCATATGGAGACATGTTTTGGTTTTAGTTTTTAAACATTCAACCATTATTAGGGCAATCCCGTGGTATCTCACAGATCGCCAGGAATTTGTATTTTATGTCTGATTACCTTCCCTTTAGAATGTTGATTAAAAAGTGGAACATAAACCTCTTATGCAATGGACGGATGACACCGAAGTCAAGATAAAAGAAAATTATCAGTGACGATACTTTGGTTATGAGTTAGATGCTTCCATCATTAAGAAAACCCAATTTTGCTACTTGTTAGTATTTATATCTTACAGGCTGCCAGAGAACAAGTTCTACCACTGCAATTCTGACTCCCACTTGGAATATTAATCTTTCATTATCCTCTTCGAGAACCTTCCTGTCTCATCACAATTGACTGCCAAGCCAGCTGCAGAGAAATTCTTACTCTGGGAAGAACTTTATGATTAGGAGATGTGGGCAGGTTTAAAATCCTAAAGGGAAGCCTTGTGTATTGTAGTGTGTGGATTATTGATCTGTGGGAATAATAAGATACAAAATCTTTGGACAAAATAGTTAAACTAAGAACTGTTCAGATTAGTTATCCCACACTATTGGAACCATTTGGGAAAAAAAATCCCCTTCCATAAGGAGCATAAAAATCAGATATTTTTCATTCCAAAATGCATGAAAACCCTCTCAGAAATGTTAAAATAACTTCTAAATAAAAATGGCAACCTTTGTTTTTTGGAAAAGAATCAAAATAGCCAGGGTTTCTTTATATTATAGTTTGTTAGAAGTCATGTTTCAATTCAAGTTTGTCAAGATATTTTTGTTTTATTTTAATCTGAATGCTGAATAACCTTAGCAAATCAGGAACATATATATGGCTTTCCAGATGTGAAATAGCTATGAAGAGAGAATAGAAATTCTTTTGACCAATTCATATATATAAACCAATACAATATAGATGATATATAAAAATATATGTAGAAGTAATATTTTAGTCAATTTATATTTTCTATATAAATATTTTATTTAATTCTATATAAATTAGTTTAAATTATACCTTTATTTCTAAATAGCATATATATTATGTTATTATCTATAAATTTACATACATGAATTGGTCATAAGAGTACCAATTTTTTATACAGAAGCAGTATTATTGCCTTATTTTTGGATCTCATCCAACATAATAAGCATTTTTTTCAAATGTTGTCTACTTGGTTTTTCAGCTCAGTGTTTTAATGGATGCAAATGTGGCATGAATAGCTCACAAATGATTAATGGATAATATTTAAAGATATAAATAACAAAAGCAATTAAAAAAGCCATGATAGATTGTCTTTTTCATAAATGAAACCACTTTTGCTTTATGCACTCTGCTTTAGCGATTAAAAAGGTCATTGTACATTGGGAAAAAAATTGATATAAACTCACATGTATTAGAAAAAGAAGCAAATGAAATAACACAATTGACAGTACGAAGCCATCTGAATGCATTTTAAAACATACAGAGGAATCTGGGGGGAAGGGTTAATAAATCTAATTTGATAATATGAACCTTACTGAATTAGAATTATGTCAATAAACAAACTGGAAGGACGGTAGAAAAAAAATATTGACTGAAGTTGTGAAGTCTCTGAATCCTCTTTGTATATCCTGGAGGATGCAGTGAAGGGCATTGCTGAGGGGATCAAATCACTCGCAGCTCTAAGCAATCCTTGGCCACCTTACATCAAATTCAGGCCTGCCTGGTGGAGTCATAGCCAATTTCTTTAGTGAAAAAGCAAGTCAGAATAAGGCTCATAAAATTCTGACATGCTGTGGAACCTCTCAAAGTTAAAGTTAAAAGAAAGATCTAAGCAAATAAGTAATGCGTGCTTTTCCATACCCTTGAATTTGCTCAATAGTGTAACAGTCACTGTTCCATAGGACTAGTGTATGGGTAATGGGACATTAGTAAGTTACACACAGTTTCTGGAGTACTTTCATACAGCAAGAAAGTTCAACAGTGGTCAGATTTCTTTCAAGAGAGTTGTTTTTATTCCTAAAGTCATGCACAGGTAGTGAGAGTCATTCACAGACTGCCAGAAGTGTTGCACTGCCATAGTATGAGCAGTGTGCTCCCACGGGCAGGCAAGCAGAACAAGTTTTGGGCTCTGAACCTGAAGAAATGCCCAGTCATCTCTTCAGAGAGATTTGTAATTTGTTCGATGCAAAGTACCTGAAATATTCTGTAAGGGTCAGAGTAAGCAGCAGCAGCACGTGGCCTCTGGGAAGGGATTTACATGGCAAATGCTAATTATTACATGCCAGTGAATTTAAAGGCAAGAAGTCTTTTTCCTTTCTGAGCTGGTGCAGTTATCCCCAGGAAGCTAAGGTACCTTGCCTTGCCAAACTGCCCCTTCAGTAAGAAGCCTCGTTACCTTGCTCAGAGGTTAAAAACAATGCCCATCAGTCTAAGACACCACTTCCTGGCAGGACTCAAAGGAAGAGGTGGCCAGTCAGGTCCAGGCAAGGACAGATGTACGATTCCCAGCCTGCCCTGTCGCTTGGCACCCTTCCAGAGCAAACCAAGACGTGTGGGGGCTGCAATCGGGTGGACCCCACTGTGCTCCAAGTGTGGGGCCGAGGTGGGCACTTTCAGGGGGCAAGTCATACTTGCCAGATGCCTGGCTTGAAAGGACACACCAGTTCTTACCTGCTGGGTGGCAGCCAAACCCGGGACACCCCTCTTAAAGAAGGAATGATTTGCAGATTCTGGTTTCTCCAATGTTTTACACAGCAGGACCCTAGAGGTGTGTGACAGCTGATAAAGAAATACCGTGTTCCTTTGAATCCTTCACAGTTTGGATGTGTGTTGTTGCTCTGCTTTCAAAAACGCAGCAGCTTGCTACTTCTGTGGTGAATTGTACAGCTAAAAACTCTTCCTAGCTTTTGATGAATGCTCTTTATAGCTGTTTCCTCATCTTTTGATGAATTCTTTCATAAGAATAGATAAATATTGTACTATTTTATTTTCTTGACACAATCTTTGTTACATGAATGAGGCAGTAACTTTTAATGTCTTGTGCCTCCTGTGAATTATAGAAATCGGCTTTTAACTTTCTGACCTTTTTCAGTGGGCTGTGTTTCCAACAGAAGGCCATTCTACTCTATTTTATCAGCTTCACTTAATTTGTGGGGAATGGACAGGCATGCTCAAGTGCAAACAGCAGAAAGTACTTACTCTTTTGTGCTTACAGGATGGTATTTCATGAGCGATACACAGCCTTAACATCCTGATGCTCTAGCAGATGAGAAAATAGAAGACCATACCAGCAGAAATGTATTCCCACAGCAACAACAGGATGCAGCACATTCCTACTGCAGGTTTGTTATGAAGCTGAGACAGAAAATCCTGCACTTCTTCCTAGATGAAAAAACAAATATATCCAAATATCTTCTCATATAAATATAAGCGGTGGTTGTATTTTACTTGAGTGCCTCTAAATAGCAACAGCAACGACACAAATAACAAACAACACAATTTTAAGATCTAGTACTTAGAGTCTCTTACCTTAACCAGAGAGTAACATTACTTATTTAATGGACTAACTTCAAAAATTACTAGGTTTTTCCTCAAGGGTCAACCCCTTTATAACAGTATTAATTAAGGGCTTAATTTGGCATCGTTTGGTCAGCTCTAAAACTGAATCGCAAGCTGAGATAAAATATACCATGTGGTGATCCTCAGATGTGAGTCTCATAGTTCGTGTGCTAACATGGAGCTGATATCCAGAGATATCGTCCAACCCCAACCATTCTGTGATTCTGTGATTCTCTGAAAGCTCTTCTCTAACACTAAAAGAGTTTCCTGCCTATTGATTGTCATTAGAAGAGCGAGCAATGTTAACAATCAAAGTGCTACTAAATTAATTAATTAATTAATTCAAGTGCTTTTACCCTTCTGCTTGAAATAATCCGGTTTGTCATTTAACAGAAGTTCAATTCATATTGAATATAAGATATGGGGTTTAGAGATTCGAGGTAGTCTATATTCCTAAACACTAGAGTAAACAGTAGGTAGATTACCATACTTCACAAACTCTGCTCTCTTATCCTCTTCAGTATGTATTTGATAAGACTTTGCACAGGGAAGTCCATCAAACTCCTAAAACAAGCCATGGACAGAAAAGTGAGCTCATAATTTATAATTTTTATTGTAGAGCTTAGCACTTGCAATCAACCACTCACCCAAAAACAAGCTCTGCGCTGCCTATTTATTTTTAGCCGCTGCACAATTAGCACTCCATTAAATATTACACCTGCAGTGCCTTTTTCTTTCAATCTGTTGCTCAGTCTTTCAGTCACCCTGCACCTTAAAGTGTGCTCCAGAATTTCCTTCCTCTTTTTTTTTTTTCCTTAACAGTTTCAAGTTTTCATAACAGTTATTGACAACAGTCTAAGGCTTAAGACTACTATTTATTTTCAAACTAGACCTGAAAGGATTTTTTGAGCATGCATAATTACACAGCCATTGTGCTAGAAAAGTACAAGGATACAGTGGTATTTTGCCTAGTGTATTTTCCCGCATTCCAGACACCGATGGATAAATAGGCTAGATCGGTATTTGTGTATCCTTTCTGGATTTTTCTTCAATAAAATACATGCAATGTTTTTTGGCACTGATTCTCAGTTTTCCCCAGGAAATCTAAAGCATAAGCACTCCTACCCTATGCTGCTACATCCATGTGGTTAATCATATAGAAGTGGAGTGTAGGTGTTTGGACAGTACTACCCCATCTACAGCTCCAGCACTTTATTTAGATAACCCACCACATACCCCAGTTTCCCAATCCTCTTTCATCCCTTTTTCTGATGTGGATGTGGATGTGTTTGGCTGGCAGGATGCACAGGTAGAAGAACACTCACATCTGCTGAAGCCCAAGTGACACACCTCGAGTAAAGCCCATTGGGAGGGACAAACATGCTGGATGTTTATTTAAAGGTTGTTGAACCGAGCTCTGCATCCACAACATTAGCTGCTAATATTATTTCCCCAGTCTACGGCTTTAGGAAAGATTTTTACAGGAAAATTTACTGCACACTGCTTTAATTCCTTGTAAACCAAAAGCAAACAGTTTAATCCTCGCTGGCATTACTTGCACTTTATTTGTCAGAGGGAAACAGAGAGGCGTAATTAACTGTCATGTTTTGCATGGCCAACTGGCTCACAGAGAAATAAAATAAATAAGGGAGAACGCGAAACTTAAGTCCTGGTGGTGCCCCCATAACACATCCCAGACTGAAGCTTTTAATTTTAATTTGAATGATGTCTTCTATCCACAAGGGTCTCCCGGTAGGGTCTCAAAACAGAGAAGTCTTTTATTCCTGTCACCAGCACTCTCTTCCCCCTTGCTTAAACTACTTCAATTTGAACCTTAAAAATGGCATTTGAATCTTCTTACAAATTAGCGTAATGAAGCAAGGGAAACAAATCACATCTCTTCCAGAAGTCTGCCGCAGCTTTTTTGCCTCAAACATCAAAATCTCCTATTTTCTATACGCCAGATGGCAATGTCTTCAGACAACTCCCAGCCTTATAATGACAGAGCATTGTGGTGTTACATGCACCCCTGATTTAAATCCCAAACAGTCTGGGTTTTTATTCAGATCATCAGAAAAGGATGTTCCAGTAGAGAAACAGCCAGACGACTGCCTCACATCTTTAAATCTGGAGACTATAACAACATATGCCACAGCCAGTTTGGACTGCTGCTGGGAGAGGTGGCCAAGTTCCCAGTTCTCTGCAAAGAGTTCTTGCACCAGGCAACTATACATAAGACAATACATTTTTACTGTATTTATGTAAAAATGAGGAACAATTCATCATCTTTCAGCATTAGACTTGTAGTCAGGCCTAATTATCAATGGTACAAATGACTGTTAAGGAGCTGTCATGAATTTGCGTGTCTGTCAGACATGAGAAAACAAAAGGTGTAGGGAAAAGAGGAAAAGAAACTTTCATATTTTTGAACCTGATTCAGCGCATTATGAACATCACAGCAGGTTCCCTCTTGAGCAAGGCATGACTCACCTCCCTTGCCCACACCTACTGCCTCTCCCCTGCATGACATTAAATAAGCATCTGCAGAAGTGCTAGTTACTAACAGAAATTCAATTCATCACACAGAAGAGTGAAAAGAAATATCAATCTTTTTCGGCTTTTGTGTTTCTTCTTCCAGCCCCCACCACCTCTTTTTCTGGCTCTTAATTTGAATAGATTTGCATTTGAGGACCTTTCAAGGAAGATAAATTGAATTAGGTGCCCACATCTGATTGACATTCACCATACTGGTTTGAAAATTGCCACAAAAGACATTGAAGAAATCAGCACATCTGATTCTTTTTCGACACCTTTCTTTCTTTTCTTACATCATTTTCCTCCTGCTCCAATCAAAGACTTTCTCCTCTTGACTTCTGGACTGCCTTTTGCCATCTCCTGCTACAATCTCTTCTGTTCTGGGCTCCCAACTCTGATTTTTAAATTTCTGGTTTGCTTTGGTTCTATCAGTCTTCATCTTATAACTATCTATAACTGTTTACTACTATGTTATGTAACTTACTCTCTTGTTACCCCTGCTGTTAAACATGGATGTCTTATTTTTAGGTGTAAATTTTTATCTCCCAGGTTTGGGAGCTTTTCACATGTTTTTAAAACAGAAGAGTTCTCTTTGATAGCAGAGACAAGTCTGCTGCCTTTTATGCAGACGAAGTGGGAATCCAAGGCATCCGTAGACACAAGTGGGGGCTCGAGTCTGATCTCCAAGGCCACACAAACAGAGTACTGCAAATAGTGAACATCTGATGGAGACTGGGTAGCAGATGCCAAGAAGAACAGGTCAGTCCAGAAAAACTCAGACAAGACTACTTGTAGGAAAGAAATTTTAGATGTACTTATATAATTAGGAGCCAAGAGATGTGTTGTTTGAAGTCCTGCTACTAGAAGTAACTCTAGAGTCCCTGACAAGCAAAACAAATAGCCTGGAGAAACTTCAATGTCAGAGCAAATGGCTAAGCTGGCCAGGTCTACAGAACATTTCAGAGAGGACATATTTGGATGCATTTACTCCACTAAACATATCCAAGAAAGGGGAAACCCTGTTTAACTTGTGTGTGTGTGTGTATATAAGGCATCTGCGACACCCAAACTAAAGATGGCAATGGCTTGGGTGGGATGAGCACTTACTTCCCTGCTCCATTATCCAAGGCACCAGTCATGGAGTGTAGTGAGCCTGATGAGAACAGGGCCACAGGTTACCCCTCTCGCTTTCCTCAAAGGAAAGGCATTTTATTACTTTCATTATAACATATTTAATACAGTCATTAAATATAGGAGAACCACAAGAATTTCTTGTCCTTCACATGTTCCCTACACACCTGCCCCCATCCCTAGCCCTTCTTTTGCCATCTGAGATTTCTAAAAAGTCTTCCCTGCCATTTAGAAGACAGAGCTGTTTCCTGAGGAGGAACACACACATGAAACACATTAGAAAAAATATGACTTTAAGAGTCATTAGAATCTTCAAAAGACATCTCAATTATTTATTTAGTGAAGAAAGCAAAGGGAATAGTGTGAAGAAAATAAGAGAATTAAAATGAGGAAATCAAAGAGAAACCAGCCTAGTGGAATCCCTGTGGTCTTTCTTTACTTGTTTGTTATTACTTCTTAACAAATGTATTTGAACCACTTTTGTCTATTGCAATTCTTCAACAATATTCCATTAGGATGTGAGAAACCATCCATTTAGGCATGAAGAATATGTTTAATTTCATCTCATTTCATTTCATTATTTAGTACATTTGGAAGAGATTTATCACGATTAATCTCAAGAGGAGGAAAATGAATTAGATACCTTTGGTGTAAATCAGCTTCGTAGGTGATGAACTCAAGAGTTTTTTCTGGCTAATTAGAAAGGCAAGTTGCCACAATACGAATCCCTAAATCTCAATCCCACTCTCTAAAACCTGCGTTTAAAACCCTATTCCTCTTCAAGACTTTAAATTGAAACATATACTGATTTTAAGTTATGCATGAGCTTTGGCACCGCTTAAAAAGATGACTGATTTAGGTACATTGAAGTGCCTTTCTGAGGTCTAATTTTTTATATTATAGTGGCCATCATTCTACCCTCCAACCACATACAGTTCGTTAATGTCTTTATACCTCTTTAAAGGTATAAAACTTTATACCTCTTTAAAGCTTTTTTTTACCTGACTTTCTGCAGTTTCTAAGGACATAATTTGGCTGGCACTGCTTGCACCAGAATCCCCAGTTCATTCAGACACAGCCTTTATCCTTCCAGGGCTCCCACCGCAAGACATCATTTGCAGCTCAGTGACATTCCATGACTGCATCCATCTTGAAGGTGGTGCTGGCACTTTGAGCCCAGTGTGGCTGCCAGGTGAGTGAAAGCAGTGCAAACACTCACAGCAGTTCACAGTTCACTGGTGCCGAATCTTAATGAACTTGAATTGGTATTTCTTGCTGATGGCAGATTTTAGTGTACAGCTTGGTTTATGTACAGGAACCAGTATGCATACTTATCATTTTAAGTGAGGCCTAGGATGGTGTGAGCTCCACACTTCAGTTGTAACGGATCCTCAGCAGGTCTTGAGACAAAGAAGTCCATGAAATTATGTGACATTTACACTGGATTTAATCTGAATACTCTTAAGATACAGCACTTTCACCTTTCTTGCCTGATGCTTGGGAGGCCAGGGTTGTTTTCCAGTCTGAAGGCAATTTTTATTAATTCTATATTATCCTGTAATGGGATGAAATATTGTGAACAATACAAGTGAAAATTTTTTCCCGGCTTCAATTTTGCCCCCAAAGGATATTTACTGCAACAAATAATGTGACATACACCTGGCTTGATCAAAAGAAATCAGTTTTTGATATTGAAGTTACAAGGAAAATTATTCCTTCCCTGTCTACAACACATTTTACTGGGAATAACATTTATCTACCCCTTGCCAAATAGAAAACTTTCTATGTTATGAAAAGCTTTTGCCTTACTCTTCCTCCTCTTATCCACCCCACTAATTGGTAGCGAAGCTGCAGGGTGGGCCAGGATGGCTGCTTAGCAGATTGACCAGTAGCCAACTTTTATCTGGAACGAAAAAATTTACTAACCGCTTGATTGTAGTCATTGTGCTTACAATTCCTTTGAACCAGTACACCATTCCAAAATGCAGGATCCCAATTTTAATTAAAAATTACTTAAACAATGTCTAAATTGGCCAGATAAACTGAATCCCTAATGTGAAGTGTTCTTTGTGGTTAATGAACCATTCCCCTGACTGTAAAAGCTTGGTACAAAATCACTGGTGTTCATAATGTGGTCCAATAATAACACTGTTCATTATAATGATGATTATTTCTTGTTACAGTACAGCTTAAGGGGAAAGATGATTCATTAATAAATTTCCATTATTTTTTCTAATTCTGATAATTACTGCCTTTCTATTTTGTACCAGCATGATGTCTAGATTCAAAGGTTAAGCAATGAGTCCTAAATATCTGGTAGGCCTACTGCACACCTCAGGATATTGTATTCATGGAAATTTAAGAATGACACAGAGTTTTTCTATCAGTCCCTTAGGTTTTCTGCATGCAATGTGGACTGAGTTTATGATAAATTGCATCAAAGCTGATGCTAGATCTTTGTAGCTTTCACTCCTGGGAGAATTATTAATGCAAAAGGCTTGAAAATAATATGGAAAAATGAGAGAAGAGGGACATCTTTTCTGTGGAGATACTCAGCTTTTCCAGAAGTGTTTGGTTGGAAAAGACCTTTGGGATCATTGAGTTCAATGATGAACCCAGCATTGCCAAGTCCACCACTAAACCATTTCCCTAAGTGTCACATTTACAGGTCTTTTAAACACTTCCAGGAATGGTGACTCTACCTCGACCCTGGGCAGCCTGTTCTAGTGCTTGACAGCCCTTTCAGTGAATAAGTTTTTCCTGATATTCACTCTAAACCTCCCCTGCTGCAACTTAAGCCGTTTCCTAATATCCTATCATCACTCGTTTCTTGGAAGAAGAGACCTACAACTTGCTTTCAGGTAGATGTAGAGAGCGGTAAGGCCCCCCCGAGCCTCTTTTTTCCAGATTAGACAACCTCAGACATTGGGCTGACTCTAAGTGTGATTTTAGCCACGGACAAATACGTGTATAAGCAGTAAAATATGTGATTAATAAATCTTTAATTTGCTTGTGCAATACCTTGATTAGTGCATGAGGACAGCTTTCCTCATGATGAATATACACAGTAGGAGCCAGGATTGCTGAATAGTTCATCACATAGAAACCTCCTTTATTGCACTTTTGATCAACTTAATTCAAATGGCTTGATTATAAAACTGCCTTAAAATCAGGGATATTTTGATATGTAATGTGCTTTAAATAGATGCATACAAAGAGTACCATGCCTTGCCGAGTCTTTACAGCGCAGTAACAGGAAAGCAGTGTGTAGTTATGGACACTATTTCCGAAAGGACAAATTGGATCTCATCTACTACAGAATAGATGGAGCACAGGTGAAAATGGACAAATAGTTTCAGACTAAGAGACCTTCTAGCTAAAGGATCTGTCCTCAAATAGCAGCCAACGGTGAATGCCTGGAGTGATTATAGCCTGACAATTTGCTAGAAATTTTTGAAACTACAATCTACAGTTTTCAGATTTTCCAAAATAATATGCACATCTCCTCCCAAATTCCTTTAGCTAACAACTCGGTTAAACAAGGTTTCTTCCCACTGTTATGAAACACAAAGTGCCCTGTTTAGATTAGTCTGAACTGTCCAGCCAAAGCATTCACTTGCAAAGCAGTCACATGCAAAAAAAATACACAACTGTCTGTATTTACTTCAGTGACTTCCTAATCTCATGGACGATATGTTTTAGAGATTCTTAGGGATATAAAGAAATGCCATCTATGGCAGGAAACCTATTGATGGTGGCATGAAAATATAACATAAAGCTAAGAAAAAATAAAGTGTGGCTGTGTGAGTTCAGCTGTGAAATCACAAAACAGCTAGGTCAGGTAAGACCACTAGCTCTCTTTCTCATATATGCCACCGGCTATCACCAGATGCTTTATATAAAGCAAGATATTGGCAAGAGATAGCTCAAAAAGTAATTAGGTTGTATTTCAGCAATAATATAGAGTGTCAGACTGCCCTGGACTGGAGTGCTGAGCACCTTCAGCTTCTTTGGCTTCAGTCGGGAGAGGAGGAAGCAGAGTGCTGGCAGGCAGCCAGTGCAAGGTCTTGGTCTGAAGCAATTTGTGTAAATGTAAGGCAAGATAGGCTATGACTTCCAACTTCAGGACATTAACCAGCAGGAATGGTTCAGTATATGTACTAACTATAGGTCTGAGGCTTAACACTGAAATCCTTAAGACAAATTCTTGCAGATTAATAAAATAATGAAATATGACAGACACTTAAAGCCTTCCACAGACATAAAACGGTGAAAAAAATCTTGATCTGACATCATTGAAATAGCTATTCAAAGAAGTTTTGGAGCAACTTGATGGAAAAATTGAACATGGCTTGTCACATCCCTTTTTGGAGATTGTCTCTAAACCTGCAAAATCTTACTCAACACCACTGAAGTATCCCAGATTATTTCCTCAGAGATGTCTAAACTGCACCAGTCTAGCTGTTCTAAAATTCCCTGTGGAAAATTTTTTCATTCATTTTTTTTTTTTTCTCAAATATCACAAAACCTTCTATCTCCTCATCAACTTCATGAACGTCTGTCCCAGCAGTAGCCTGGAGAATAAGTAAAATCCTTCTCCCAGTAGGCACAGCAATGCAAGATACATCCAATATTTTGCCTGTCCTCTATCATTGTGACCGAGATGAAAAACTGAGAGGAAATAGACCTTATAAATGTTAGATGTCATTGTGATGTGCCACTGCTGTAACAAGACCACTTGTTTGAGTATATTTTCGTCTTCTTTGGAGGGTTGGCAAAGTCCAGCTGGATCCACCTGATCTATCTGACCAAGTCAGGACTCCATCGCAACTTCTCTGAAACATATTAACATGTTTTCAATATACCAAGATATAGCAGCACTGTAATGCCAGTGTATTAAACCTAATTCGAGTCTGAATTTAATCCACAACTCATCTTGCCTTATTGAGACTTCAGAATTCAATTCCCTTCCTTATTTTGTTAAAGAAAGTATAATGTCATTGCCATTATAAGCACATAGCACATGCACTGATCTTTTCCAACTCCATTTAAGTTAATGGAAAACTTACTATTAATTCTGCTTGGAATTTACTCAAACCCTGTGAAGAGAAATTAATTCTTCTTTACCTTTAATTTTTTTTAAAAATGCTATAATATGTTCAGGGCAGAGGCACATGCTCAATTTTTCTGGTGGTGTATTCATTACCTGTAAAACTCAAAGCTGATTGGTGGACCTTAATATAGGCTCAACAATTCACAAATAAGTCTATAAAATGGCCTATGCATTCATCTTTTCTTGATGGTAAATATTTATGCCAGTGGCATTGTAAATACAATTTCAGTGGGTAACTGAGAAACACGTAGCATGCATTAGAACTAATAACTTATGACTTGTTATTTGAATACTACAGTGAGGGCACATTTTGGATAATTGTGTCTAACAATTTCCTACAATTCACTACAGTGGTTTTCTGTAATAGAGTCTCTTATCTCACAGTTGCCTGGAGGGAAAGGTTTTGAGGGGAGAACACTTGAAAGAAAGCCTTCTAGAACCACATTCTCGCAAGTGTGCTGGTTTTGGCTGAGATAATTTTCTTCACAGTGGCTTGTATCGGGCTGTGGTTTTGATTTGGGCTGTGGGCTGGTTTAGCATGGCCTGGTTTTTGGTAGTGGGGGCGGGGCCCAGAGGTGGCCTCTGTGAGAAGCTGCTGGAAGCTTCTACCATGTCTGGCAGAGGCAATCCCTGATGGCTCTGAAGATGGACAGGCTGCTGGCCAAAGCTGGGCCAGTTAGAGAGGCTGGTAACACCTTTGTGATAATATATTTAAGAAGAAAATCAAAACAAAGTGCATGCAGTCTTTTCTTCTAGTCAGAGAAGAGGAGGAGGTGAGAACATGTGAGGGAAACATGGAGACACCAAGGTCAGTGGAGAAGGGGGAGAGGAGGTGCTCCGGGCGCCGGAGCCGAGGTTCCTCTGCAGGCCATGGTGAAGACCATGGTGAAGACCATGGTGAAGACCATGGTGAAGCAGCTGTGCCCCTGCAGCCCATGGGGATCCACAGGGGATGCAGAGATCCACCTGCAGCCCATGAGAGAGGTGCCCTTGCCAGAGTGGGTAGATGCCTGGAGGAAGCTGTGATCCAGTGGAAGACCCAGTGGAGAGAGAGGGCCCTGCTTCCAGGCTGGAGCAGCCTGTCCTTGGAGGACTGCACCCTGTGGAAGAGAGACCCCTGTCGCAGCAGTTTTGGGATTACCATCTGCCCATGGGAGGGGCTCACGCTGCAGCAGTTTTGGGAGGACTGCTGCTCGTGGGAGTGGAGCCATGTTGGAGAAGTTCACGGAGAACTGTCTCCTGTGGGAGGGACCCCACGGCCTCACAGGGGAAGGACTCCTCTCCTTGAGCAGCAGAAGAAAACCTCAGGTGATGAACTGACCAAAACCCCCACCCCCCTGTCTCCCTGTGCTGTCGGTGGGAAGGAAGGAGGGGTTAGGGGAAGAAAAGGTATTTTAAGGGCTTATTTTACTTCTCATTATCCTCCTCTGATTTTGTTAGTAATAAATTCACTTTGTACTTCTAAGTTGAGCCTGTTTTGCCCTTGGAGTGTTTTCTCCTGGTCCTTATCTCAACTCATGAACCCTTCATTAATTTTTCTCTCCTCTGCTCAGCTGTGGCAGGGGAGGGTGGGTGAGCAAGTTTCGTGGGTGCCTGGCATTTGGCCAGTGTCAAACCACAACAGGCTGGAACCCGTGTTGATAATACAGAGGTGTTTCAGTCATTACCAACCAGTGCTTGCACAGAGTCAAGGCCTTTTCTGCTCCTCAACCCACCCCACCAGCAAAGAGGCTTGGGGGGCATAACAAGTTGGGAGGAGACACAGGCGGGGCAGCTGTGGAAGGAAGAAGGAAGGAGGGACTTTGAGTGCGATGGTGTTTGTCGTCCCAAGTCACTGTTACATGTGATGAAGCCCGGCTGTCCCTGAGGATGGCTGAACCCCTGCCTGCCCATGGAAAGAGGTGAAAGAATTCCTTGGTCTGCTTTGCTTGCATGTGTGGCTTTTGTTCTACCTGTTAGCCTGCCTTTACTTCAACCCAGGATTTTCTCCCTTTTACTCTTCTGGTTCTCTCCCCCAACCCACTGAGGGAGGGGGGAGTGAATAAGCAGCTGCACGGGGCTGAGTTGTTGGCTGAGGTTAAACCACGGCAAGGAATGTCATTTTGCCTTCTTTTCCCGTGTATCTGTGAAATGTGGATAAATTTCAACAGGAATACTGATGGTAGAAGGAGTTTTAAAAAATAAAAGGTGATTTTCTTCTGCCAGTCAAATACCACATTTTGCAAGGAATGGATTTTTATCCACACTGACATATAAATACAACAAAGAAATCTGATCGAACTTCAGAAATGAAAAGCAGAAGTATGTGTATCCCTAGGGTCAGACAAGGAAAACAACATGCAAAATGTCAGGTAGGAGTAGAACCTGCAGGATATTCTGGTAATATCAATCACAAGGATTGCAATAGGAGAAGCAGAAAATCTTTCTCGACAGTGCATTAAAAGTTAATTTTTGAATCTGCCCACTCCTCTCTGCCAACATGATGGGATGCAGCACTAAAATGCTTCCATTTCTTTCTGCCTTGGGACATAAGAACCAATCTGAACTCTTTGCTTGGCACATAAGAACCATGAAGGCTGCTGCTCAGTAGAAGATTCTCCATAAACACTGACAGTCTGACATGATGATAAGGCATCTTACATGTGACTGTACTGTCAGACTCATTTAGTGGACTGTGCAAACACAGACACAGAAAGATTGTGAAGACTTCAGAACAAGAGAGAAATTCTATGGGAACCAGAGATGAACTTTAACCATGTACTTCATAGTTTTTGCAGACTTCGCCCTGCAGAAATGATGACACTATTTTGACCCTGTATCTTGATAAAGGAACTTGTCTCATATAACCCAAATCTAATGATAACTTAATCTAGATGGTGGTGGTTTAGTCTCTTATTTGATATTTCACACTAAGAAACTGATGGGAGAAGGAGAATTACTAGCATTTTTATTCATTGAAACGAAGGGAAATCTTTGGGCAGAGAAGGAAAAAAGTATATGAATAATGCTGCAAGAATGAGCAAGATACGTGAAGGGACAGCTGAAACAGATATCACAGCTATAGACTGTCACAGCACTAGACTGAAAAAAAAAATTTGAATTATGCCAAGCAACACGTTCAAAATGAAGCTTTTTAAAAGACTGCAAAACTGGTTCAGTTTCTTTTCTTCACCCTCATGCACTGCTTCCTTGCAGCCAAAACTGAAAAAAAGAAGTGCTGGCAAAGTAATAGGAGGACATTTGTACTTGTGACTAGAATGGTTTCTTGCATAAAAATGAAGTTTCAGTTTTCTAAAGTTATTTTGAGATCATGAGGAAGTACGGCTAAATGTCCGGGTCAAAGTTAATTCAAATATTCTTGTTCTTAAATAAAATTAATTTTGACATTTAAAAAATTAACTATCTTGATGTTCTATTTTGAAAAAATTTTGTTTTAAAATATGCTTGAATTCAAAATGGTAAGAAGAAGGAAGACAAGAACTAATACATATAAATAATTTTGAGGTGGAAAAAGTAAATATGGTGATGAATTTTTAATTCTTTTGTTTTAATCAACTGGGATATCAGTTGTCCCAGAAGTTTAAATTTTGACAGGTTTAGTCCTGTTTTATTAAACCATCTTCCCAGACATGGTTTTGTCAAAGCGCTATATGCTTTTCCCTATGTAACTGCACGTGAAGAGAGATTGCAATTTGAATAAGAAAATAAAAAAGAGCCAATCATGAGTGCTTATGCTGTTCTGCTTACAGGCAGTCAACAGCAAACGGACCCTAGATCTCGAGTCTCGAATAATTTTCACTGTGAAATAGAAGTTTTATTTCAGAATGTGCAAGTGCTCATGGTTCTAAAATGCTATAACCCTTGGGGATTGAACCAACAAGAAAAGAGCAAGGGAAAGAAAATTAAAAGTTAAGACCACTTTGATTATTTCTTTGTGATCAGATGGAAATTGCCCTGTACTGAATGCATAGACTTTAATTCTAATGGTCTTTTTGAAATTTAAAAACTCCACACTTTTACTTTTACTTCTGCTGTGGAGACGACATCGTTTTATGGTACCTCTTCATTTCTGCTAACGAGACAGAAGAATTCTGTGGAATTCTAACCGCCAGTGGTCTCTGGTGCAATTTGTTCATTTAATTGTGAGGAACAGTTCCTATTCAGTGATGTTCATCAGGAAAGCACAGTTAAATAAGGATCTTTCTACTCATTTCCTGGGTAGGCACACCTTTAAAAGAAAGACAGAAGTGAATAGCCTAAGGTCACTGGCACAGTAATCATATTCCTTTCCAGTCCATTTGACTGGCCCATGGTATAGGAATTTTTTGGCTGAAGACTCAGCATATTTTTCTGTATGCCCCTTCCCCCTCAAGGGGACGTGAAGCTATAAGAATTGAAATTGATATCATAATGAGTAATATATAATGCAGAGAAGAAATCTATCAGATAGTAGATGAGGAAAAGCAGTTTTCCCATTATCTTTGTATTTGCATTATTTGTATGATACAGACATCATTTTTCTTTGTCACAGGTATTTATTATTGACTGTGATGAGCCTATTCCTTGGTTAATGAGTTTCCATTTTGTGCAGTAAATGTAAAACCTTTGTTGTACCATAAAGAGTAGATCCATGATCCAGATCCTGAAGACTCAGCAAGACTACCTCAGGTGCACCCTCAGAAACGTGACAGGTAGAAAAGATGTACATTTGGACAGTGATGTGGGAAACAGATTTTTCAGTATGTGCAGCAGCCTGGCTCCCAAACACACCTTGTAGCGATGTTAAACACTGAGCTTCCCCTGAAAGTCTTCAAGCAGTCAAGAATCCAGCTAAACAGAATGAAGAGTAGGGTAGAACAACACATACGAAACGGAGCAGCTTTCAGTGGAAGAATGGAAACAGTCCACGAGGTTCACAGATTGCCATTGCCCATACTTGCTGGCTTCTCGGATGAATAACAAGGTTTTGAATGTTTTTATGTTTGCATCTCTGGTCTCAATCTAAGGTGGTCCTGACTTGGCATTATTACAGAAACAGTACTACCATATGAAACTGGTCATTTCCACCATTTTCCTAGTGACCAGATGTCCTCATTATGATATCATGATGAGGAGTAAGAGGGCAGAAAAGCAGTAGCTGTCCTCAACATGTGCTTTTTCTGTTGGGCTGTGTGGGAAGACGACAACACTGAGGAGTGCCGAGTAGCTGTCCTGTCATCACTTGTGGTGGTGCAGCAACAGCAGAAGCTATGGATGGGAACTAAAGTCATCAGTTTGGGCCAGGGAAAAGGCCCTGCTGTGATGAGGTTGAGTTCCTGGAAACCCATCTCTTGCAAAGCTTCCAGTAGTCTATACAGATCCAGGAGCTGGTGCTATACAACAGGTTTATTGAGGAATGATATTCCAGTCATGCTTCAGGACTCAGGTAACAGAAACTTGTTTTTCAGCCTATATGAAGTAAGGAAAGAAGCTTTTTTGAGGAAGAGGAACAAAATGTCTAAACTAACCAGAGGAGATGAGATGGGCATTTCTCTATTTCTGAAAAAAAAATCAGTGATCTCTAGGCATTATTGGTCTCTTCAATTTGGAAATGAGTATTTCACACTGTCCTCAGGATGCACCTGATTGCACTAAATAACATAGCGCTTCCAAAACCTAAAGGATCAGCTTCTCTGCGTATTGGTCTATTCACATGCTGAAGAAAGGCTTTCCAATATTGAGAGAAATGAGGGGATTTTCCCTTCCAGGGAAGAAAAGCAAGGGCACAATCTGCAACTGTGAAATGTGATATGGAATAAGATTGAAAAGCAATAGAGGAGAGCCATCATCCTGTGCAATTCTTTGATTTTAAGCATCAGTGAGCAGTGAAGCAGCTTGCGTTTACCAAAAAGTACCATTCTTAGTTTGTGTGACATGCGCCACTTGCTCCACAGGCCTCACTTGATAGGGACTTTTGCATAAGGAGGACCGTGAAGACCAAGAAAAGAAAACATAACCTTTGGCACCACAAAATTTGATTGTAAGGAAGATGAATGTCTCCTGCCAAAAGGACAAAACCAAAGTAATGAAACAAGGATTTGATTGACAGGCATGTTAACTGATAAGAATATTACCTGTGCTATGCTATAGGGCACTCAGCTGGGGTCTCTAAAAGTAGAAATGAAAGACATTACAGAGAGATCCAGGACTTTATGAACTTGAGGATACAAAACTGATTCTTCATAGGACATCACCTAAACTTGAAAAGTCGTTAAGGCAAGAAATTATCTAATCAGGGATTAAAAAAATGACTCAAGCTTTAATAGAGAGGAGGAAAACCAGCAAAGTTATAGATTGTTTTTTCCCACTTATGAAGATTCAAACACTAGGAATGAGCAGGGGTGTAGAGGCCAGTGGTTTGTGTAGATAAAACAGATTCATTCACTCACATATTTGGCCACAGAATTTTCTATTTCAGCAATGATTTTACATTCTTTAAGACACTGGTTAATCTTAATTGTAGTTGCAAACTCAGGATGCCAAAGATAAACAGAATTTTTTTGAGGGCAAGTAAAAAAATTACTTTCAGAAGGTTTTTTTCAATTTTTGCTTATTTTTTAACTATGCGATGCCATTCCCTCCAAACGCTCTGTGTTACCCTTGTTATTTCGATTTCTTCCTTGGTCTTCATCTGGAAAACAATCTGAAAAAATCTCATTCACAGAGTAATTTTTTGGGGAAAAAAAGACAGCTTTGCCCCATGCTTATTATTCTACAGAACTTGCTTACACCTTGTAATATGCAGAGTCCTGTGGCTCTGCAGTCTACTTAGGAAAAGACCCTAAAAAGGTGACTAATGCTTTTTCCTTTTTTTGTGACTGTAAATTTAAAAAAACATTAAGAGTGCTAGTCTACAGATATCTCCCTGAAAGTTGAAAGAGTGAATTAAGAAGAACCTGCCAGGACTTTAGGTGGTCTCTTGTGATCTCTTATATACATTAGAGGTCAAAATCGTTAACTCCAGGCCCAAGTAAATAGGCCCAGAAGAAGCAATGCCAAGATGAAATCAATGCTACAGGAAGAATTGGAATAGCTAGAGGAAAAAAAAGCTCAATTTCATGACAACTTTGATGCTTCTAAATTGTTTTTTGCTGTTCTCTGCCCACCCTTCAGTGTATTCCCCAAAGGATATCAGGTTGAAGACTCCATTTTCATTTGGAAGTGGGTGGGCGGATTTTAAATTTAGGTGATTTTTTGTTTCCTCCCCTCAAAAGCTCCATTAGAACTCCTCTCTCCATAAAACTTTTTGGCTTTGAAAGTGTATTTCAGCAGAAATTTATTTTGTTGAGACAAGTTTTCTGCAAAGATTTTACTACAGTTTAGGCACCGCTTTGGGTCTCTAGACCTCATCAGCGCAGCATGAAGGGCTAATGCCTTCAGTCTGCATCAGCCCAAGGGAATGACAGAAGTTCCTTCACTGGGAAAAAGGGAATGTTTTTGATGAAGTAGAACAGTTGTCATTAAAGGTCTGTGTTTGGGGGAAAGCAGCCTAGGTCTGTGCCAAAGGCAGTTAACATTTCCTTCCAAGTGTTCCTTTATCTGTGTGGAACTCTTAGGTGAATTATTTTTAATCACACACCACAGGTTGAAGTCCCAGAAGGGAGAATTTTCATCAAAAGCATCAATCCTTTCTTCCATAAAGAGCTCCAAAACCAGGTGGCTGTGCTTTCCAGTGCATCATGAAACATGAGATGCTATTCCAGCAAGCACCCAAGTGCGTCACACTTTACAGGATATTTTTGAACCTGTTGAAAAGTGCTGGGTTTAGTAACTGTTTGCATGTAATTTCTCTTTCCTGCAACTGGTGCTGTGTCAGTATTTAATATCTCATTCCCTCATTAAAAACACTAAGCTGGCATTTTCTCTGGACAGTCTTTTATGTTAGATCATGCCAGACATAAGGGTGAAATCCAATTGTCTGTGCTCCAGAGAGTTCCAACATTTAGCATTATAAAATCCTCAAAGACAAAGAGAAAGAACAGTCTGATGAGCAGAAAGATGAAGTAACATTTAGAATATTTTTTTCTAAAAGGCTGCATCCTTTGTTTTTAACTGAATCTCTGCTGTAAAAACTACTGTGAGTGAAAATACAGGCTCTCATTTTTCTGAGAAGATTGTCATTTCTTCTTTGTAACTCTGACATTTTTGACCAGGTCTTGTAAGAGGGTAGGACTGTGATGGCTCTTCTGTGGGAAAAATTGTACTGAGACAAAAAAGGACAAGCTATTGAGTATACATTTGCCCAAAAAGGGGTTTTGATTGTTCAAGAATGGAATGGAGAAGTGCTTTTTAAACAGACAAGTGCCAGAGGAGGCACATACTTGGATGTCGTTCACTGTTACAATCCTTTGTTAAGTCTAATAGCTGAGACAAAGTCAAGTGATTAAGCCAGGAAAACACATGCTCTCTAAAACAGTACCACGTAAGAATGAATTGTCAAGTGACATTCTGCAAGCCCACGATAGAGGCTTATAGACATTTTCTTGGCTATGTTGTAGAAGTTAAAACCACAACGGTGACCTGCGGTGGCCCTATAGTCTACAAATCAGATGACTACATTTCTCACTGCAAGTGACTGGAACAAGAAGTTAAATTAATTATGAACTGCTGTTCCTAATCTAACCAAAACATCGATCTGATCATCTTCTTTTTTTTTTTTCTTTCCTCTTTTTTTTTCTTCCTATTTAGTCTTGATGTAAGTTAACATTTACAAGAAAACTAAAATATTCTCTTTTGTCAAAGCTTTCTTTTTTATCAGTGCTTCCATACTCTAATATTTGAAAAAAAGACAGAGACAAAGTTCCATCAGTTCTCTGTAACAAGTAACCATCTGATGTTTAAGTGAACAGACTGGGCATATGATGTCGTATTCTATGTTTCTCTTCTGGCAGTCCCTGATTATAAAAAGCTCTTTAAAAAGCAGCAGAGGAATAAAAAATTATTGGAGGCAGGCTAATTCAGTGTCCACCTAGAAAGGTAACTATCATATACCCTACATGTGCTGCTCATTTTGAGGTATGTTTCAGATGTAAATAAATTTTTAAAAATTTAAGGGAGAGTATTTGTAGAAAAGCAAAGTTTTTAAGATCTAAAAAAAATGTCACCTCTCTGCACCTCTCCTACACCCTCTGCCACTAATGAAAGTTGAGGCAACATGGCAAGAAATTGGATTTCTGACCCTGCTCCCTTTGAAGTCAGTGAATAAATTCCCATTAATTTCTACAGAAGTAGGTTCAGATCTTTAATTTGCATTGTCCGTTTCACAGTGGAATGTATATATTGTCTCAGCAGCACACCTTTGTGCTGCCAAAACCCACTGAGATGCTTTGCATTGACATTTAACAGAGCAGGTTAAGCTTTGTTAACAGTTAGCTAAACATACAGACT
Organism: Mohoua ochrocephala; assembly: GCA_013398855.1. Taxonomy (NCBI): domain Eukaryota; kingdom Metazoa; phylum Chordata; class Aves; order Passeriformes; family Acanthizidae; genus Mohoua; species Mohoua ochrocephala. The sequence continues at coordinate 76,218 of VZTA01011865.1, forward strand.
GGCTGCTTTTCAAATGCTAAATTTTGAGACTTTCCCTCTTTTCTCTTCTGGCAAAATACGTGATGTTCTCTGGGTATTCTTGGCAAAACAAACAAGATCTTAAAGCATATCCTGTGTATAGATTGAGCCCTCAAACAGACAGAGGGAGTGCCATTCACCTTTCTCTAATCATGTCTTTGTAGAGTTCATGACCTTGTCTATACACAAGTGTTGCATAAATGACTCAAACCTGGATGACTCACGTTAAAGCAATGCAAAATCTACCATTAAGTGCATTTGACCAAGTTTAAATTTCCCATAAAATGATTTAGCCTATGGACCTCTGTAAACTAAGCCAAACAACTACAAGAGATAAATTGGCCGAACTCCATCATGTTAATCCGCTGCAGCTTTTCTTGCACAGTTACCTCTTAAAAATAAAATTTCAGTCAAAAATAGGAACTTCTTTGACAGACTGCAACTCATGAATATAGCAAAATCATAGAATCATATAATTGTTTAGTCTGGAAAAGACCTTTAAGGTGATTGAGTCCAACTGTCAACCAGCACTGTCAAGTCCACCACTAAACCGTGTCCCTAAGTGTGATAGCTACACATCTTTCAAATACCTCCAGGGATGGTGACACAACCACTTCCCTGCACAGCCCATTCCAATGCTTGACAACCCTCTCAGTGAAGGACTTTTTCCCTATATCTAATGTCTGCGGTGTATTTCTATCCTCATCTCAGGTTTCTTTTACTAGGAATGCTCTTTAGGGGCCCAGATGGAGAGTAGGTTCTTTGGATATTCAACTCTTCTTGGCCCCATCAGTTTGATCATAGAGCTTCCCGGAGTCCCTGAAAGTCCAGGTGCTATGAGATGGGCTGTTGGGACCTTGCCGAGGGGAACTGGCTCAACTTCTGTCCTTCCTGCAGCAATTAAACACCGTGAATCAAAGCTGCTCTTGGGGTGCTTCCATCTACAATGGACTCGTAATAGAGTCCAAGTAAAAATCCCACAAGCATTGGAATAAAAAAGAAGGAAATGGCTTCAAGCTTGTGCTCAGTGTGCATAAGCTAGAAACATTAATGACTGGGAGATGAAACACTGTGCTCTGAAGAGCAACAATTATATTACATTAGACAGTCACAGAATAATGGAAAAAATATCAGAAGATCTATCGCACAAGGACTGAAATGCATATATCCCACTCTGAACTGAAACCAAACAATGCTAAAAAACTGATTCCTGTAGGTTTAAGAGGTGAACTTTGACTTATGTCTTTTATACCAAAGAAAGTCTGTAAAGGATGGGGGTGCCAAAGGCCAAAGTTTTGATGGGATTTTTGGAGAAGAGGAACAGAAATGCAGCACAGGAAGCAGAGATGATGTACACAGTTATTTGTATCAGGTCCAGCTCCAAACATTTAATACAACTACACTACACCGAGAGCCATTGATAACTTCCTAAACCACTTCCCAAGCAAGTTTTCCGACTCCTCAAGTGGTTGCTTGGACTAGCATCTTGGAAAACATATCTCAGTTTATTTTGATGGGGGAATGTTTTCTCTCAGTCATAAATATCTCAATAATCTTTTGTGAATGACTGAGGTTATTGAAACTTCCTGCATTGCAGTAATACATTCCTTCCTCTAACAGACAGCCTTGTTTTCTGAAGGCTTATTGGAAAATAAAAATCTTATTTAAAATGTACTTCAGATCATTTAACTTTTCTCTCTCTTTTTATAATCCAATCAAATTTATTAATTTTAATAATCTCCTTGTGGGCTCAGAGATTGTAGGGCTTAGATTAAAATGCAGTGCATATGAATCTGGGTTCATATTAGAAATTAAGTCTCTTCTTGCTTATAAGGTTGCAGTTACTTGATTCCACCAATGCAACTGAGAAATGGGATGCGAGTAAACTACCTGCTAACTGATTTTTATTCTTCTGTGTCTACACAAATCAAGTACAGATGGTTTAGCTACTATCTAAATTAGGATTGATAAACCTGACACATATCTGGAAGGAATCCTTTCTAGAGATATTAAACCTGCAGCCCACATCAGTGTTTTTGTAGCACTATCAGTCAACGTGATCAGTGACAAAGATTAGCAGTGAGCTGATGTCCGTGGCAACTTTTTCTTTCTCTTTTTCAGCAGAGATGGGCCCAGTAGTGCAAATACAGATATGTCTGACTGTAAAGGTGTTGCCCTTTGCTGGCAGTTGCCCTTTGCTGGCAGTTGCCCTTTGCCAGCCGCAAAAAATGAAACCCCCAAGTAATGTACTAATCCTTTGATAACTGTAGCCTCCATTGAAGCCAGTTAAACAGTAGCCCAATATACTCCCAGTGAAAAACCTGTGTATTCCCTGGCTTTCACCAACAGCTGAGAGAGCCAAACAAATGAGAACCACCGTATTTCTCACTTTCCAACTCAAGAGGAAAGCCATCAAACTTAGCTTCCAATAAAGAATACATTCCTGTGAAATTGAATATGATTGGTGGCTTCTTGCAATTTTAAATAATGCCCTCTAATGCTTTATTACAATTCTTAAAATGCTTTCATTTTAAGACAGTTGTTCCTGGGAAAAGGAAAAGGAAAAGGAAAAGAACCTAGAAGTCAGAAATGCAGAGTAAAATATCTAGGGGGCTCTAGGGCCAATGTTGCCCTCATAAGTTCCACCTTCAGGTAGGCAAGGAATAAAGATGAAGGTACCTTTTGAGATCAGCTTATTTGGAAAGATCAAAGAGAAGACAAAAGTACAGCTGTATCCATATCCTTATCTTTGATGTTGTGCTTTCAGAATAACTTTAAATATTCCGTTAAAAATTGGTTTGTATGAAGACAATGCTGCCCTGTTCCTCTCAATAATCTTCATCACTTCTAGTTCTAACGAGGTAGATCCCGAATCTTGGTGGGTGAGAGAAGTGTTCAAGTACGGAATGAAAATAGTCCTTCCATATTGTTTTGAAGACACAAACTGGACATCCAAGAGCAAATAGCTCATTCTCGAGAATGTTCCAAATCCATAATCAAACTACTGACTGAATGTTGCAGTTCTGAGATTATCTTGTGCTGCTAGAAATGAAAGGCATCGTAAACACCCTAGTGATTGCTTAATTCAGTAGTCAAAACATAGGAATATGGTACATCCTAATGTGATATATGTGCATTAACTTACAAATGTGGCAAACAAAGCTAAAGCATAGAAAAAAATTTAACTGCAGAATTTTGTTCCTCTATCACTGAGAGGCATCGCTACCTGAGATGATGCAGAATTGTAAAAAAATACTATTACACATTTTCAAGTGTGTCTCCAGTTCAAAAAATAAAACCAACACAACAACAGCAAAAAAAAAAGCCTAGAAGAAAAAAAAAGTGCTGGTTTTACTTTTGCTCTTTTTACTTTTTTTTTTTTAAGAAGGTTTGGACTTCAGTGAAGAACTTTGGTGAAGAATTTTGGGTAATTATGCCACTTTGAAGTGTCCTTACAACTCAGACAATGGCAAGATGCAGAAGATATGATCTGTAAAGGCACAGAGCAATGAAGAGCAAGTAACATCTGTGTATCTGCTTAATGGTTAAATGGAGCAAAAGACTTACAGAAACATGAATAAGGACAGACACATAAAACCTAGACATACACAAGACAGGACTTATTTGAATTTCTCACGAAAAATATTGGGCATGTTGTATTTTTGGCCTCACATGTGTGTAAAGACACAATAGCTATAAATACATTACACTTCTCACCTTCATGAGGTAGTTAGATACTAAGATTAGTGAAGGTGTAGGATGTTGCACTACTGCTAAGCAGAGACATTCTGGACCTAGTCCAAAATTGTTTCTCAAAGAACAGTTTCTTCACATCCCATTGAATACAACTTTGTTCTTGTGAATGGCTCCTACTTTTGGGATCTTCTCAAAGTGGATGTTATGACATTTACTCCCATGGATATAGGAATCAATAGCTATAAAGTGTTTGAACACACAAAGTCATACGGCAGTAAGGAAAATGGTCAAAGCTGCCACAGAGAAATATACAGACAACTTCATAACATTAGCTGAAGACAAACATTGTCGGGATCATCACAAATCACAATATGACATTACCAAGTAAACGGAAGGAATGCGTGACCTTATACAGTGAGATTTACCAGCCGGAATAGAGTTTCCATGGTGATTCATATGTATAAACCAAACTATTCAGAATTTAATTTCTGCTTGTCTTTATGTTGAGAATTTTTCCCAAACTGCAGTTCCTTTAGGTCATAACTGAAATATTAATTAGTCTGTAATGTAGACTTGAGGGACTTCTAAGAAAATGCACAGTAGAGATAGATTCAGGATGGTATAATTACAGTTTTCCACTATACTTGGTGAGCAGAGTAAGTTCAAGATTTGTTTTTCTTGTTGTATTATACCATTTGAAAGTAAATGTCAGACACATCATGCTAAAATAAGATGATATTTTTCCTACACAAACACAGACAGTGCACTAATGAGCTGACTCTTCCATCAAATTTGGAACATGCAGGAGTTGACCAGGGAACGTGTCAAGGAAGCCTCTGTAGTACATAATTTGACTAGTAAATAACAGGAAAAGTAGGTCAGTGGTGCTTATGACTCCCACAAACCAGTGAATTTTCACTGAAAAGTATTGTCTAAGTGGCATAAAAAAAAAAATGGAACTTGCAAATTAGTATAATATCATGAGAAAACCCTTTGTTAGGAAATTAGATAAGTTGGACAAATACACTGAAGCATGCTGAACTAATGAGTGAGAAACTTTTCAGATAGTTTTGGAAAAAAATATGAGCCAAAGCCAAGACTCAGGCATATCTGTTAAGAGGTGAATTACTACTCACTTTTCCCTCTCTCCATTAGAAAATCCTATGTGTAACGCACAAACACTGATGGCTCACTGTTCATCCTCTAATGCCTTTTGGCTGAGTAGAGGATATTATTAGGTGGGCGACTGTCTTACAACAGCAGTTCTTAATGACAAAGCTTGAACTCTGTTCTTCACTTCAGCACAGACTGATGATGGTCAGGCACAGAGCTCCTTACAAAGTACTGGGAGTAGAACTGACTACATGAAATGCCCATTGCATCTCCTGACTAAGCTGCATTTATTGTCTTCAGTCCAGGTGTAAAAAAAGATGGCAAAGGGTGTTTTCATGTCTATTGTCCTCAAGGATTATACCACAGAGAGAAAATTGTACTCCTTTGTACATAGTGCTCAGGATTATCAGTCTCTGCAATGCTGGCAACATCCCAACAACTCGCATTTGCCTTGAATCCTGGCTAGGCTCTGTGTGGCACCATAATGCTCCTGAGTCAATAAATATTAATTCATATTCAAACTACATCAGTACGAGGCCACAGAAGAGTCTGCACGTCTAGTGTTTGAGTAAGGGTAGCTTTTCAGTGGTTCCAAATATGTTGATTTGAGACAGTCTGGACATTGCTGTATCTCACTCTGCAGCATGATGTAGCTAAACCATGAGTTTATGCACATAAACCTTTACAGTTACATTGCAAGAGATGATGGAAGGTTCCTCTTTTTTTGGAATGAAAACCCAAAGGTGATGCAAATAAGCACAGGGAATATTTACAACAGTGGACAGTGATTTATCATCTGTTTTTCGTTCATTGTCCAAAATGTGAATCTAAGTCTGTACAAAAAGAGGCACATGAAATGATCACAGACTATTGGCCCTGACACTGATGAAGTCTGTAATTAATTGTTAGCCTCACCTTTAAACTGAATGAACTTCTGTGATGAATTAAGGTTAGGGCCATCTCAAACCAAAGATTTTTCATTCCTCGTCCCACAACTAAGCCATGAAAACACCTAATTTCTGGTGCTGGTTCAGGCTCTAGGTTCAGACAGTCTATTCTATAGATATTTATCCCTTTTTATGCTGCCCAAGTCAGAGCATAACTGTAATAATGGAATTCCTTTTCAGAAAGAGAACATTTAGTAAAAACTTTCTGTATCAAATAATTGGGTTCACCAACTGCGAAGTTAGGTCAGATGAAAAGAAACATGTGAAGATCTTGTATTCCCTACAATGAGAATGATTCCTGTTATTGTAAGAGTACTTCTAGACTTTTATTCAGAGACAAGCCACAAATTCAGGATGCTAAATAGGATGCAGCTGAGCAACTTGGTCTTCATTTTCCTTGGGACGTGAAAAAAATAGAAGAAACCATACACGTTGCAATTTATGGAGCAATAAATGGACTGAATAGCGGAATAAACATCAGTAGAGAACATAAAAATGCCATGAAACATTTCCACCAAAATGGTTGAAGTCTCGCTTCCCTGACAAATCCACCAAGAGACATTTTCATTCCTCTCTATTTCCGTAAAACTAAGGATAGTCTGAACAAAAGGAAAAGAGATCATTAAGAGATTAAAAACAAAAGAAGTTTTAACTTTGCACATTACATGTCTTTCAGTGATGCTATTAGGGAAATTAATGAAACCCATTTTCTTTACTCTGGGGCTCTGGAAAAGTCATTAGATTGGAATGAATATATAACACTACATCAATCTAATTTCAAGAGAGGGAATCGGCAAACCAATGAGCAGATGCAGCTTCAAAAAATTCACCTTAATGGCAGTAATGTAAGTTTCATGAGTTACAGTAGAAAACAAATTAAAAACAACACAAAGAGACAATGATGCAATGGAGCACAAACACAACAATTAAGTGCCTCTGTCTATTCAGCATCATCTTGACAATTAACAATGCCACTTTACTAATCTCAGTATTTGGCTCGTCCTATTTATTTGAATGATACCCTCCCAGTGCACTCTTCCTCAGACACAGATTGAAAGCATGTTCCCTTGAATAGAAATGCATTTGGTGACTGAAATTTCACTAAGGAGGCAACTTTACAGAATATTAATTTGTGGGGAGTAGAAAAAGGATTTCTTGTAGGGTTTTGAAAATGCATTTACTTTAAAATTGTACCTGCTTTCGAACACTTGAAACCTTAGTATACACTATCCCTCTTTTTAAGTGATGCATTTTTGTTCTTTTAATTAAGCTTTATTGCTTGTATTTGCTTTAAGAGTCACCACTGTGATACCAAATGAAAAATAAAACTGATGTATTAATACAAGAACCAGAAACAAATACTTGAGATCTCTGTGAAACCAAGAAAATAAGAGAAACTGAAGACAGAGAACATGCCCAGGCATTGCAACACAGGTGACTAAAGCTCCTGCTTCTTTCTGTAGCTTCACAAAGACCCTTGCTGATTTATAGAGGTTGTACATACCTCCTGCCTGCACTGTCACTTGAAACAGCTCATATTCTTCCTGCAGACGTTGCCCATGGACAAATATTTCATGACGAAGAAAATGCTTCGGAATTTCCATGTACACCAGTGGGACACAGTACTCCCTGGTTCTAATGGTGACTTATATTGCCTTTTGCAGGCAGCTGCAAACACATACTACATGGTCTGCAAAGGAGCCTGTAGGACCCCATAAACAAGGTAGCCAGTTCTACCTCAAATCTGTGCTTGAAATAGCCATACACTTTGCACAGGCTTCTGACTTAGCCTTTGGAACTGACTTTTGACCAGGTGGCCAAGTAAAGCAAAGTCAAATCCATATTCCCACTGTGCAACCACAAGCTTTCAGGGTTTCAGACCAAGGTCTAGCACAGCATCCTTCCCTGCCAAGCTCCACTTCCTTTGGAAGAATTAAATTAACTAAATTCCTGTGTCTTGAAGTCAAATTCTGCCCTTTCATTCAAAACCTTAAAGAGATAAATGCTCAGCTCTCCAGTTTAACTCCATGGTCCTTGACAGGAGTCAAATAGGCAATTTGCATGGGCAGCATGTTCTCAGTACTAATGTCCAATTCTTTGTGCGCATACCTGCACAGAAGTACAAACACCCTTGATTCCTTTCTTGCTTTATCACAGTTCATCTTGTATTATTTCTCTTCTTTGTAATTTAGAATGGTCCATTTTCCAATGACAAGTCAAATATAGTCTGTCTAAAGAAGCCAAGCACTCACTACGAATATCAGTCAGTGGTTCAGCGGAATGTGCTGCATGGAAATCGTCCTTGCAGAAACAACTTTTGCTGGTGGTGAGCAGCAGTGAATAATGTCCAGTGCGAAGGATACGGGCACACTGATGATGTCATATCAACAGTAGCAGGCACTAAGATCACTTGGCAGCTGGTTAAACCTTAAGTGGGATGCTTGGATCTTCACAATGTGTGTAAAGGAGCACAGAGCTTGCATGCTGGCCGAAATAATCACTGGTGCAGGGACTGTGTCTGATACTGTCTAACAAGTGCCCTTGTTGAAAAATAAAAGACTCTGTGACCCAGCACCTCTGTGACAAATATTGTATTTCCAACAATCTTCATCCATCTGCACTTAAGATTTAGTGTGACAACTGACCGACTTGCCATAAGAAACAAGCTTGGAAACAGTATGTGTTGCATCTTTCCACAAAAATACTGTATTTTGTGGAGTGGTACCTATCACTCCACTAAATTTAATGAACAGCAAGTAAAACAGAGAAGATTTACAAGCTTATTGCTTTATTGAGACTGCAACAATGTTTTTGTAATCAACAAAACAACTATACCTTAAATGTATTTTATGCTTTTCCTGGTAGAAAGTTATATAACATTTTATAAATGTCAAGAGAGGTAGGGAAAAACAAGTGAGAGGGAAAACCTGGAGGAAGTCTGGTCTATTTATTTATTTCTATCTCTTGGCAGCTCTGTTCAAGAGACAGTGATGATATTTGTGAATAAATGGCATGACTTCAGAAACTAATAAATTCCTCCAAGAGAAGGAATTTAAGAGGCTTGAGCAATTTGGTGCTAAAGAGGAGTTACTGTAATTGTGAAAGAAAAAAAATGTCTGGGCTGTGCTTTAACACATAGACTAGAGAGGTAAAAAGTTTACATTTTCAATAAAGTCTTTCAAAGCAGCTTAGGTAGGTGCTTAAGCAGATTCTGACTTGCACAATGGTGCTCTCTTACTCTTTCCCCAGCAGGAGCTTGTCTTGAATGTCACTGTCGCCAGTGAAATGCAGAAAGCAGAGTTGTGGCAGTAATTACTTGCCAGACAAGGCACTGACAATGCCTCCTCACTAGCAGTAAGCAAGGGGGCACTGGAGGAATTGTGATTCACTGAGCTGCATTTGCTGTTCTGCATGTTCTGAATGTCCTGGGTGCACCAGCACAATATTTTAAATGTGACTCGAACATACATGTGTTGTTGCCCTTCTGCTGAATTTAGGGCGTGGTTACACGTCACTGTTTCACTGATGCTACCGCAGGCTTTTGACAGAATATGCTTTACTCCTGTGCCCCCAGTCCTGTGCATCCCCTGCCACCCTTCTTTGTGGTGGAAAGAGTGGTCCTACACTGATGTCATACCTGGCAGTGGGAGTGACATCTCCTGCTGACAGGAGATGGAGGAGCAGAACTATTATTTTAACAGCCTCTTGGTACTATGAATTTGCTGTAAAGTGAAACTGGATCCTTAGCCAGAGTACCTGCCTTTGGGATTATGCTCCTGCTCTAGCAATTAAAGTCAGGCTGCTGCAGGCAGGTAGAATCTGATGCAGTGTGAAATCTGATGCAACAGGTTTGCCCATATGAGTACTTTTGACAAACTTGAACTATCAGTGTGACAGATATCAGTTCACATAGCTGTTGCATTTTTGCGGTTACCTTAGGAGATTGAAAACTGAATTTACTGTATCAACAAACCACAGTGCTAGGCACTATGCCTCTTGAGATTCCTTGTCATCTGGTGGACCTTATGCATATTCTGTTGCCCAAGGCAGAGCCTCAGATCCTCTGGATTATTAGAAGAGAAAGAAATAGCATAAGCAGAACTGTTTAACATCTAGGTAGCAGAAAGCTTTTGCAACAGCCACTGCTCTTCGTATTAATCTATTCTTAGCATGAATCTCCACATAATAGCTACATATTGGACATATCCCCAACTATAAACAGCTACACTAATGCAGCTCTGAGGCATTACAGTAACTAATTAATACCTTTATTTTTTCCTTTAAAATAGGGGCACTATTGTTTCAGGTCTAAAAGAGACTCAGTTTTGAGAAAAGTTTGCTCTTCCTGTGTACTTAAGTAACATTTTGCTTAAGCTTCTACAGAAACTATGTTTTGTCCTCTACTGTAGACTCAATTAATTTTTTTCTTCATGCAGCGAAATACCTGGTTTATTATTACTTCATTTTCCCTGCGGATTTAAACCAGTGGGCTTTCAGCCATGATACATACTATTTGTCTTTTCTTTAACTCTTGACCTGCTTGATTTCAGCTACATCTTATCACAACACTGTAAATATTTCTGAAGAGTTTATCTTGAGAAAGTTTGTCATGAATTTGCTACTTACCTGAGACCATTTATAGTCAACAAAAAGTATGCATTCACCCAGAAAGGTGCAGAATTTCTTTGATGTTTTGCGAGCATGTTTTATTCAGACATATGATCTAGGCAGGACTTAGCTTAAGCATCTTTCATTGTGGACCAATTTTCTCCGGATTAGCTACTTGTAAGAAGTGCAAACACTGGCAGTTACTACAGAACAGGTGACAACTTTCTATATAGCCTTATTTTTTCTATGTCACCCTTTTTTTTTTGTGTGAATCTCATCCATGTTTCTGACAGACTTCTTATTCATCAGTTTATCTATCCCTGCCAATGAACACAAACACATAACTTACGAAAGCACTGGATAGAACACGCCTTAAGCAGCCCTTCTATTTCTCTTACTATTCTGTATTTTAATGGTCTGAACACCAGAGGATCTGAGTGAGTAAACACCTGTATGAAAGATTCCACTCTTCTTGCGTTGCTGAAGTTACCCCTTGGAAGAGTTTCCTACAGGTGAAAGTGATTCAGGACCTAATATTTTGGTCTTTACGGTCTGGGTCTTAGATTTTGCTTTCAGTAATGAAAGTTATCCCAAATTCTGAGATGGGCAGCAGAAATGGGGTGGTGAGTTGGGCCATTTCTTTGGCTACAGATTTTTCTTCACTGACCTTTACCCATCTTGGGTTTCTGGGAAGAAGTAACAAACTACCGGTAACTAGCAATTAAAGTTACTAAATCTGAACATTTGTAAACATGACAGAAGGAAACTTGAATGCTTTCATCTTGTGAGCTTAAAGTTAAGTTCTTAAGGATAGAGTGGCCCGTGGTTGCTGAAAAGCAGATCTTGCAGCTCAGAAATTAAATCCTACTTTTTTGGTGGTTTTTTTTCCCCTGAAGATAGCCTTGCTCAGCACTGTGGAGAAAAGCCTTCTAGATATTCAGATGAAACCTAGCAGGGAAGGGGCACTATACCTTACTCCTTGCTTTGCACATACTTCCAAGAACCCTCTGAACTGTAAAACTTCTCTGTGCCTGCCCATCAAAGTGTGTTGCCTCGTTACCACCTGTATCTCTTCCTTTACCTTGCAGTGAGCCCTCAGCCACAGGAAGTTCTGTTTGAAAGCCTGTGAGGAAAAAAAAAAAAAAGAAAAAAAAAAGGAGCATGGTTTATGAATTTAAAAGAGAATTGCAGTTATTATCTCTTTAGGCCAAAATAACAATGTTAATGTCTGAGATCCCAAGAGCAGCAGACTGACCTGAAACTGCCAGCCTCATTCTCACGTTCAATTACACACAGCCTTATTTTCCTTACTTCCAGAGTAGGGACTGTTCAGTATGCAGATGCATGAAGCAGCATAACACAGTATGAATAGACATGGGCTTAGACTCTGCTGTTTGTACTCATGATGATTAATATTGTACTAGAGCTGCGTGAAAAATGGATTTTTTTGTTTGTCAGCCAACAAAGTAAACAAATGGGGAGAAATTGGGGACTGAATAAATATTCAGTTCCAGCCTTTTTTTTTTTTTTTTGCCTCCATTTTATCTATCTTTAAAAGAAAAATTTGTTTGAAGACACAATTTATAAAGAAACATATTAAAGTATTCTGTGTGGAAAAAGACAAAAAGGAAAAGACTTTCTTCCTTTGTGAACTCAGTTTCCTCAGGCAGTCTGTGTGTTGAAATCAATTAATTCATGAGTTAAACTGCAATTATCCTATGATTTTTGGTGCTCAGCAGCCTGCCTTTCTCAGAGGCTCTCCTGGGGCAGCTGCTCCCCTGTTTCTGCCTGCAAGGGGCCCCTGCCCTCCCAGGCCAAGCTTTTGGGCATCCTGGGTCAGCTGGTGAAGCACCTGCTCCAGGCAGAGCAAATCAGCCAGCAGCCCCTGCCTTGTGCTGCAATGGGCACTGAATGCATCATCAGCCCCTTCTGGTTTAATCCTTCCTTAAATGTAACTTACTTTTACAGTCAAAGTGCGCCATCAGCCACAGACCCTGCCAGTACCTGTCTCAGCATCCTCTCCGTTACACCATGTTCCTGAAATCTTGTGATCTACCTATGGTGGCAGTCTCAGGTCCTTTTTACCCAGAACCTAAGTGCTTCTAGGCATGACAGGTGTATGTAAAGAAGTATTTGCTTCAAATGTAACATTGCTTACCTCCTGAAAAAACAAAGAAGCGAACAAAGTGCTTATCTCCAGCCCAAAGAATTCTACCTTTTGGACTCCTACAGTTCAGTTCAAATTATTTTACAAACTTGCTTAAAAGCAACTTAACTCATTTGGCAAAATACTAATTAAAAAAAAATGAGGAAAGATTAAAAATAGAATCAAAGATAATAAAAAAGTCTGCTCTGACAATACTGGCAATGAATATAGGTGAATAGGTCTTGGGCCCCTGTCATCTTTCCTCCTTGCTTCATTTCACAGCTCAGTGCACTACATCTTCTCATCTCACTGGTGTGAGGTGGCCATTTAAGGGTCATTTTGAACACAGTGTGCCGTTCTGGATATACCACAATTAACAAAACACCTGCTCTAAACAACTGTGCAAATATGCTAGACACATCCAATGAGCATTTTATACAGCTCTCCTGCTTTTAGCTGGCAGTATGTAGTCTGCTGATTGCAAATTTGTCTTTGCTGGACAATATAAGGGACAATGAGTTGCTGTTTACCTTGAGAGCAATCTGCTTACAACTCCCAACATCACTAGAGGTTGCTAGGGACTCAAGTGTGCATTTTGAGATGGAGGGAAGGACCATCTTTCACTTAGGAAAGAAACATTGGCAATTTGGTCAGCTGTAAAACATAATCTGTACTAACTGGCACACTACCATCAGTCAGCAAGCAGTATTTTGCACGAAGACAAGATATTGTGTCCTCAAGAATTCTGCTAAATGAAAGGCGTCCCACAAGAACCAACAATGACATAAATAGTGAGAAATGGCTGGTGAAATCATTGCAGAAGGGCTGTTACCTCATCTAGCTCACTGCTTTTTATGCTCTACAAGATTCAATTCCGTTTGCACAAGCATATGGGATGTACCCGGTAACTTTTCCAGTGCTGTTTTGTGTAGCTTTCCTGAAGCAAACGGAAAAGAATGGGAGCTACGGTTTTCTATGCATGAGATGTTAAAATTTGCACTTTTTCACTTCCTTTCTCATAATTTCCTATCTCATAGTGTTCACAGGTTTGGCCTACTCATGTTTATCTGTTCTGTTACTTTTGGGTTTGCTTTTTATGTCATCTCTCTGAATTGAATCATTGATTTGATGTTCCTTGTTACCTCAGATAAAATCTTCATTATTGCAAAATGAATTTCATTCTACAATCTTAAAAATTTCATAGCTAGCTACATGCATAAACACATAAACACCAGACACCACTCCTGCTGGTAATTCATAAGGCTGCATTGCAAATACAGGTGAGAAAATATAGGCACAGCTGATGACACAGGACCACAGGGCTCTCTTAGGACTTCCTCCAGCCACCTGCTTCTTGACACAAAATATCTTCCCTTTACTTCTGAACGCCCCAGTGAAGGAAACTATTGGCAAACAGCTCTACTTTCGGTGCCTTCAAGATTCAGATGCTTTGTTCTTACTGTTCTTTACTTGTCTCCTACCTCTCCAACCTGCTTTGCAATGGAACATCATTGGTTCTTGATAATCTACAGGGCATGGAAATGACAGCACATGGTTGGTGATTACTGGAGATACCAGCTAATGACAGATCTTCTGCTGATCTGGTTTTTCTCTACACATTCACCTTCATTCATGTGACAGGGCACTCACTCCAGCAGCTTATACTAAGAAAAAGGAAAGATGAGGCACTCCAGGTTTGCCAAAAATCAGTGCTTCATTTACTAGAGAGACAAAGGAAACTGAGAGTGCCTTTGTGGGAAGCTGGCCCCGAACACTTGCAATTCTTCCTCTTGCTGCTCCCCTGCCCAGCGGTGTGATGCAATGGAAGGTCTTGAAGGATCTTCTTCATTGCCCCGGCACACGCTGAGCACCGTGGTTGCATGCCCTGTGTGCATCCTGTCCCTGCATATTTTTCTCTTTGACTGCCAGGCAGAGGGATTTATCAAATATTATACCTAAAGCAGACTGCCATTTTTTTCCCTTTGAGGAGTAACCAAACCCATTCAATTTCTGCACTGTAGAAAATATTCTTCCAAAGCTTTACGTCTTGCTGATGGGATAGCTGATCTCTCCATCACAATCCTCTCCAAGAGCTTAGTTCTGTCTTCAGCGTCTGCTTATCCTTGCAGAACAGGTTTGACAAAAAATTACAGCCTCCATCATCAGCTGAGAGATTGATGCAAAGTACAACAGTCCCAAATGTTCAAAAGATATTGCCATTCTTAGTAAAAAAGTGCACAATTTTAATATGGGATTATGTACTGAACTTGCAACACGCCTTCTTTATTAAAAAAATAAAACACATACGACTAATGCTGGCAATAATGGCAAGTTGTCTTCTATAACAACCAGGTTTAATTGCTCATTCTGACATGCTCCAGCACTCTATTAAACACAGATTACTCAGGACTGAATAAATGAATACAAAGTAAACTAGTCCACTGCTCTGCAGATATCAGTGGAAATAATGAATTACATCATTTCATGAAAATGCATAAAGGGCCAAGGAAGGTCAAGAGTTTGTTATAATTTCACGTTGACTATTTCTACTCCAGTTTTCTTGAGTATGGTATATCCTGGAAATGCCTTATTTCTTGCATGAGAGGTCATTCTATTTTTTAGACTGGATTTTTTTCCTAAACAAGAATTTTGTATAATTCAGCTGGCAGGTTATTTTCTTTCAAATCTTTTAAAATTCTGGAGCCCATATTTTTTGCTAAGACATTTATAAAGTGATTTTTTGTTTTTTCTCCTTGGTGTAGTGAGTGATTTTCCTAAGAACACACAGCAGAAGACATAGATCCACAAGTAGAGGGAGGGGGCATGGATTGTGTAACATTTGCATTGTTTTTCTAATTTATTGTTCTTGCAGCACCTTGAGATCTTCAATAGAAGAAAGATCCTATTTTGTTAGATAACATGCAGTGACAGTACCCATTGCACTATTGCTTTTAGAATTTACATATAAAAAGTCCATTGAAAAATGATCAAGGATTTCTGGGTTGTGCTTTAACAGATTTGGTTAGTTTATAAGAGAATGCCTAACGAAACAAACACACCAACAAAAAAGGATACCATGCACGTTACTGCCTTATGTCCTAATAAACCCTGCACAGCAATTAAATGGGTAATGTTCTGTGAAAGCACACAGTATACAAATGATTCACACGAATGGTGTGTGTTTTACTAAACCTATCAACCTTCTCGTTCAGTCCAAGGGACAAACTTGCATTTCCTGTGGCAGCCCAAATCTCTGATTGAATGGATATAGTGTCCTCTTCCCTTTGCCCATGTTTTGACATTTTTGGAAGCCGGTGCATTTGAAGCTTATTAAATTCCTGGAAAATGGGGAAAAAAAAAAACAAACCTGCTGCTAATGGCACTAATGTTCCTCAATGAAATATCTGCTCTTTAATGCATTTAGGAAAGCACTGCGAACTCTAGAATATGCCGTGTAAGGTTTTCATGAGGTTGGAAGCAGGTCTTTCAGATAACCATTTACAGATGTGTGTCAAATAAAATCAAGAGCCCAAACTGTTGCTTTGCCTGGGAATATGACTACAAATTATGACTCAAAGGGCTCTTTAGAACTGTGTATATAGGACTTGATCCAAGGCCTCTTGAAGCCATCAAAGCCCATTACTGGCAATGGAGACTCAATACCAAACCCCTACTTATCCGAGAAAATCTCTGTCCTTTTCTGTTTTATTTTTACCATTTACATTTCAACAACATACCAAGGCCCTACACTGAAAGCCTACACTCCCTAACTCAGCTTCCCAATGTACACCCACAGTCGGTGCCAGACATCTGGGAACAGATTAGGTTGACTCTTTGAAGCTTTGCTTCATCAAATATTTTCTCAGTTTCTGTGGGAGAACACCCAGTAAGATTTGCCAGCATGAGGAGCAATGTTCACTCTGCCCTACAGCAAGAGATATCTCTTCCCCTAAGGAAACACAAGGCTATACATTTTTGTAGCACAGATACCTCTTAAAAATGTAGCCAGATGCCTTTCAGGGTCCATGGCTCTCCAGAATGGGGAAGGCAGCATTAAAACCCAACAGAGCATAGGCTCACCAAAGTTATGTCAAAACGTGTTTGGATAGAAGGGATGATCA
This sequence comes from Mohoua ochrocephala, assembly GCA_013398855.1. Classification (NCBI taxonomy): domain Eukaryota; kingdom Metazoa; phylum Chordata; class Aves; order Passeriformes; family Acanthizidae; genus Mohoua; species Mohoua ochrocephala. The sequence continues at coordinate 92,867 of VZTA01011865.1, forward strand.
CACAGCCACAGCAGGTAATTCTCTGGTCTCTCAAGCCTCAATCACTTCCTACCATTAGGGTTTAGGAGAAGGACTGAAGGAAAATTCTATAGCACCCGCCTAAAACAGGAGGTCTTTGAAACTTCTGAAGCATCTGGCTGGTGATGGACTGTGTAATACACAAGTTTGTGTCCTGATGATAGTTCCAATGCTGTGACAGGGAAGAGGAGTCAGATGTGAAACTGAAATTCACCTATGCCAGGTTTCATGCCACTGGACTTAATAAAGTCACCACTGACTTGTTTACTTTCCCTGCTAAAGCTTTTACAATGCCTCCAGGGATGTCAGTGAATGTACAAAGCCTCTCTTCAAGAAGTTATGTCAATGTTCTGGATGCAAATTTATGATAATTGTAATTGTTCATAAAGTTGCCTCTTCTGCATCTGCCATTAGCCACTATAAGCACCCTAGTGACTACTGGTAACTGCTGTATCTACAGGTTATCCAAGGACCCTGACACTGCTCCAAACTCTTTCTGTAATCCTTTCTACTCCATAAAACTGTTTCTTTCCCCTTTAATCAGAGAAACAAGAGGCAATTCAAAACTGGATTAATTGTATGGACAACAAGTACAAAGTCGTACAGCGAAAAAGAAAAAAATCTGTAAGAGATCAAAAGCATTCCTACAGTCTGAAATCCTTAATCGAAAGTTATGTTTTCCTTCCCTCATACACTATATAATGTATTTTTAAAATAATTATAATCTCCCATTGTGTAATTTTAAAGTGATTAATTACTTTATCCATTCACAGTGGGCACACAAGCTCCAGTCATTAGCAGCACCATGTGCTCAGTTCATGCCACAAATCTTTAAATAGTATTTTGGTCTGCAATAATGTCAGTGTTGTCTGTGGTGTCTTGTACAGACATTTGGCAGTCCTTGATGGAAGACAGGCATTCTGCTCATTAATTTTCTAGCTGTTTATCAGTCATACTGTCAGGTCCCCATTATTCCAATTGTATCACTACAATAATTAGTGTCTTTAGACCTCCTTAGCCTTGCTCCAGGCTACGTGCTGACGTCTGCTGGGTTTAGAGTTTATTCCAAATGATTGTATGTTTACTTGTCTCCCAGGTGTTGTATTTTTAATCCTTACGGGGGTTTTCTACCCACTTCAAACAAGCTCGCAAAAAGTAACATGCTCAAAGGAGCAGAGCTTCCAACTGAGGAAGCTAATTAGGAATTATCTGACATTATTATATTCAGACTCAGTACCTGAATGGCCTGGTAGCAGCGAAGCAAATCACAGGATATCTGGATGTGTAGAATGTCAATTTGCTAAAGGTGTCTCACTGACACTCAGAATATATCTCTTCATTTTTCACAATGTCATACCAGCATTCTCAAACTGAGTATGTGTGTACCACAAAACTCTTTTTCCACCCCTGAGAAATATACACCAAGACACTGACAGCAAACCACGATTACATCAGATTGAACATATAACCCCTACAAACTCCAGTCTTATCTCTGTACGTTAATTATCAAGTTTAAGGTCGTCATAACCTGAACTCTGACTATAAACTTCGGGCCACATCCCTGCACCACACCGAGAACATGAGAGCAGGCTGAATACCCTTCCATTGCAAATTCCGTATTTTGGGTATTTCCGTGGTAGGAGAACTCACTCGTGGGAACAGCAAGATCAGGAAATTGCTTGAGGCATCTCCCCCACAGCTGCTCCAAACACCTCCTGCCCAAGCAGCACCTGTCCCCGCCCCGGACTCTGCTTTCTCAGCTGCGCCCCAGCGCTCCCCGCAGCCCCTCCCCGTGGGGTGCCCTCAGGTGTCCCGCTCTCCTCAGCTTCAGCCGGGGCCAAGGATCCGAGCGCTCATCCCGCCTCCGGCGCTCTCCCCGGGAGCACAGAGCCCGGGCACCCCGCGCCACCGCAACTCCCGGCATCGAGGCTCCTTGCGGTGTGCAAAGGAGCTTTTAATCACCGGCGCGGGGATTCGGAGGAAAGCCCCACCGACATCCCAACATCCCCGCGCGCTCTGGGAAGGGCCCTCAGAGGGCCCCTCACGGGGGCGGCAGCGCGCGACCGGCCGTGCGGCAGCGCGCTCGCTGGGGCCGTGCCCCGTGCCCAGTGTCCGGGGCTCAGTGTCCGGTGCTCAGTGCCCGGTGCTCAGTGTCCGGTGCTTAGTGTCCGGGGGAGCGGCCGGAGCCGGCGGGACCCGGCCGCGAGCGGCTGTGGGGGAACCTGAGGAAGAAGGAAGCACCTTGGAGTGCCACATCCTGCCAGTTAAAGCCAGTCCAGCATCCCGTCCTTCCAGCAGGGCTGCACGCTGATGCGCAGGGAGGCGAATGCTGCTATAGGCGTGCCTGTTCTCCATGGAGAAAAAGCTTGAGATTTTTTCCAAGCATTGCTTTTCCAGTGACACTGAGAGGTGGGAAGGCAGGCGCCTCACCCCTGGCCTGACACGGGAGCAGCCCCATGCCTTTCTTTCTTGAACAACATTTCTCAAAAACGTTCATAAGGAGCCGCTGGGCTGGGGCTGCTCAGGCTCCCCCGCGCAGCTTGTTCTGCATTACGTTTGGTATTTTTACTTTGGAATGATTTTTAGGCCTCACCAGTTCTGAAATAAACTTTCCTGATCCACTGCTGAGCAGAGGATGATACTAATGACCTAAAGCGTGTTTTCTTTCCTAGCTAGTGTTTGTTTTAAATGATTTGTTGTTACCACCAAAAAAAAAAAAAACAAGCCAACCACCGGAAATTAAAGGTCATAAATTTGATTAAAAACATAGGTAGGAGTGAACGTAGGTCCTTTGGCAGAAGAGGTGGAGCACAAAACAGCAGTGGGAGGCTTATTCTCGTAAAAGCTCCTCTCCAGCTCTAGACTAGCACTTGAAAAGTTTCCAGAAGCTGCCTGAGTGCATGCTGTGGGTGTTTTCCATTGTCAGCGAGGGATAAACCAGCAAAACATTGATATGAAGTGGATTAGTACTGTAAATATGGCCAGTGCACTCTTCAGTTTAATTTTCCTTTATAATCAAAAGGCAAACAGCAGTCATAAAAAATGAAATACAAAAAATCACCCAAACAAAGTACAACCACAAAACCAAACCAATACTAGAACCACCAGCCTTGCAGAGTTTAGAATCCTTGACATGTCACTTAACTGTCCATTGCAAGACAGAAAATACCTAAAAGTTTTGACAGCTGGTTTAACTGGCTTGTTAACAAGCAGAAAACATTGAGGGAGAGTCCTTTCCTCAATCTCTGCACTTTCAGTTTCTGACTGCTTCCCTTTGAGTCCCAAACAAAATAATTTCTGTACAAACAAGTGCCAAAAAAATGTATTTGATTTAGGTTTTCAACTGAACATCAGAATTTACTCTTGTAAATGTATAGTGGTAAAAAAGCAAAGAGGATGACTTACATATTATATCAAAGCAGATTCATGAGCATCTTCAGTGTGTCATTCTAAATACGGCACATGAGGAGGCAGGATAGCAAAAAAAGATGAGTATCTTATTAGATTCTAGCTGGGAAATTAACTCCTCAAACCTCTTTATGAACCTACACTCTATAAACAATAAATTTGGTGATTAAAATTATCTCTGATTTTGTTTATCCTCAAATACAAGAACTCCAGTTATTTACATATAGATTCATTTTGCAACCTAATTATGCTTATCTAAATTCTACCAAATAAGTGCACCAGTTGATTGCATGTGTTTTAACCCTAGTTAACAAGGCTTTGTCTAATTGCATGCTTGGATTATTTGCATAAAGCATTGAAATCTGAATGGTGTTCTCCCCCAGGTAATCATTCTGTACACAAAACTTGTCAGAGCACTGGTATTACTTTGTTCAGGAGAAAACCATTTAAAAAAAGCTGTATTATCTGCGGAAAAAATAAAATGTATTTGAAATATGTAAAAAGACTTGTAAGATCAGCTGTAATTGATCAGAAATTGAAAATAATGTGCAATATCAAGCCAGCTTTTTTTTCACTATAGTTGAATAGCACTTCATGAAACTAGCAGGACTGTTCGGGGGATAAAATTCTATGCAGGATGTGAGAGATTTTCATATTGTACTACCAAGTGGAGCTGTGAAACTGTATGAAAGCAGACATTATAAACACAGTCTATGTAAGAAAGTATTCTAGAAAGCCTTCATAATTAGTCCCTTTGCACAAAAGTAATGGCAGTATTTGTGTGTTACTGATAAGCACACTGACATGGCAGGCAAGAATTTAACAGAAAAAAGGACAGTGAAAGAAGTGCTGTTTTAGTTTGTCATTAGAACACAGGAGTCTTGCTTTACCCAGGGGATAGCACCCTGTCCTACAGCCTGATTTTATTTTTGCTGAAATTAAAAGCAAAGCTGCCATTAATATTGATATTATAGGGCAGTGGACTAGTGAACATAAAAGCCAGTGCTCTACACAAGTATTTAAAAAGTGTGGGTTCAAACGGAAACTGTTTGTTCATATTCCTCCTTGCTCTTGAAATACAGCAGCATACCCAGGTGTATGAATTCTGTGAGAGGAAGGCAAGAAGTAAAATTACTTGGCAAAAAAAAATTCCAGAGAAAACAGAGATTTCGGCCCCACAAATTGTTATTGTGATTTGAGTAAAATAGATTCCAGAGCTGTGCTGACCCCGTTGAAAGCTATGCTTTGCAAAATCAAGCTCAACCAGCAGTGATCTAGAGAAAACAATTTTAAGGTTTATATGGTAGTTATTTTTCTTTACGTAGCCCTGGAGGGAAAAAACATCTGGAATTCTGTGTCATGTATTACATATTATGATGGTTTTTACAGTGTGGAAGCACATAGAACAATCAGGAAAAAACTACAAAGAAGGGCAACAAAAATGGTGCACACAAAAGAAAATGAGAGATGTGAGCTAACACACAGAGAACTAAACTAATATATGGCTGGGAGAAGAGGAGCCTCAGGGAGGACATGATCAAAGTCTATAAATACCTTCTACAGTCTATAAACACTTTCAAGGTAACCATAAAAATAAAGGATAGAATTATAAAGCCTTAGAAGGTGGCAAGACAAGGATCAATGAAGTAAAGCTAGGCAGGGAAGAAGTTAATGTAAAGGTAAAATGTTGGGAAATATATGAACCCCAAATAGGCCTGGTAATTAGAGGCTGTCCCTCCTCATACTCCAGAGCAGGATTTAAGTCATTGCCATTAATATTTTATAATCAATGCACCTCTGAATTTCGGGATGACTGAAAATAGAGTGGGCTTTTTGGAACCACTGTCTAGAGAAAGAATTAAAATCACAGGTTTATTTTTAAATGTAATGATATGTTGCTTTTAAACACATAAATCCATTATGGCGTGCATAGACTAACATAACAGATGCACACCTGAAAGTTACCTTTAAGGGCCTTCCAAGAGGAGCAGCACAGTGTTTGCCTTCCTGCCCAAATGTATCTGGGGGGCAGCATCATACTCATTCTCAGCTCTCCTTGTTTGTATTTTTGAGCTCTGCTAGACAGGCTGTATCCAAAATCTGTAAAGGTAAAGGTTAGAAAGAATTCAAGAGAAGTTCCTAATCCTATTAAAGTCAGTAGCAAAACTTTGGCTACAAAAGATCCAGGATTTCACCCTACTGTTTGTGTTTCTCTGAAGGTACTAATTAATTTCATTATAATATTTGCCTCTTTAGGACATGAGGTTGCAGAGAGCTGTAGGAAAGCTTCTGCACTGCTGTGCAGTGGCAAAGGATGAGATGTCTGGCTCTATCCTCAGCAAGAGTAAGTGAAATACAGACGAGAAACTTCTATTCTTCCCCTATCTTTCCACAAGACAAAGGTTCATGGACCAAGTTTGTGATACTAAAATACATATATTTCATATATAATCAATGTCCTCCCAGTTTTTATTTGCTGAGGTAATTTACTGGTATCTTTCAGAAGCTGGCAGTTGTCTGTTCTTCTTTCATGAGTTGAGAGTCCTCAGGAATACGTGCAAAACCAGCTTTGCACAAGGTTGTGCTGGATTGCACAGTTTGACAGTGACATATGTTGGTTTCTGACTTGTGCATAGAGCCTACATCAATTCACAGGTGAAAGCTGCTCATTATCTCAACAAGAAGCAAAAAATGGTAAAGTATTTAAATAATAACTGGTGGAGTTACTGAACATCTGCATTTCCCAGTGACTTCATTTGGAGATACCGGTGCACTTGCACTGTTAAAATATTAAAATTAAATGTGGCATGTCTCAAATTGGTGAGACAAATTAATGCAGTATTTTTAGTGAGTTGATCTCAATCTACTTCCCAAGTTCACCCAACCAGTATTTGGCAGAAATATAAACACTCTCACTCCCAAGCACTGGAAGGTAGGTGAACTACAGGCTCACTTGCTTTCTCCTGATAAGCAAATGACAGCTGCAAAACTGCTGTTATTTGAAAGTGACTTGGAAGGAGATTTGAAAAACAGAATTAGCAATCTCCAGTGCTATGAATAGTAGAAGTTAGAGTAAGATTAAACCTTAAAGTAGAATAGGAAAGGAGGAAATGTAGAGATGAGATCTGGTCAAATATATCAGTCATTGAGCAACAATTTTTTAAAAAATTCTGTGCTGTGATAAAAAGAATGCTTCTGCTCTGACTAAACCTTTTTTTTCTTTTCTCAAATTACGTCAGAATGCAAATATTTATTTGTGCATCAGTCTTGCAGTATTCAATATTTTAAAAACATTCCCTTTTGAAACTAAACGTTAATTATAACACTTTGTGATTTTGAGTAGAAAACTTTGGCTTAGATTGTCAAACATTGGTAACTGCTTGGTAACTGCAGCTCCTTCCCAGCCAACACCAAAGAAGTACTGTATTGATCATGACTGATCAAGGTCAGTGGCCATCTACTCTCAAATTTTGCATCTGGTAACCATCAGTCACAGAGGATTCCAGGAGAGAACAGATTGTCGGAATACATTCAAACTCATTCTAAAGTTTTCTGTTCTGCTGGTAAAGTATTAACATAATAATGGGTACAGTAAATTATGGCAGTCTGTATTTAGCAGTGAATTAGGAAAAAACTGTCTCTTCTGAGAGAGGTTCTGACCGTGCCTCAGACTTGGGACTGAGGTGGAAGTCACCTATTCCGGATTACTTTTTTTAGGCTTCTTTGTGATCCGACCAGAAGGATGTAATTCACAAGCCAAAGACTGTAATCACAAATACTGACATAATTAGAGGAGAATTGCTTAAGCCAATCCTGCCTCTGTTTTGGATGTGTTCCTGACTGCAGGGACCTCTTAAATTGTCAGGACGAGCAGTCTTAAGCTGTGAATTTTTAGAGCATTCCATTCTTAAAAGCACAATGGAGAGGAAAGGTATACTGGTCAAGGTAACACCTTGATGCTTAATGCAGTCTCCCAGCATGTGCCAATATTGACATTTTATGAAGACTAAGCAACAAATAAAATAAAATAGATCCGTGCTAAAGAATGACAGGAACATCAGACTTCCAAGTGCAGGGCCTGGTGACTTAAAGAAACTTGGAAACACATATTAAAAACCACTCAATTAGCAAAGTGTAACCCCTAAAAGGGATATGTTTATGGGAAAAACTTGACCTGTGTTTAGATATAGGTGTGTATTATTTTCATAAATTCACACAATTTATTTTTGTATCTGGATGTTTTTCCTGCTTGGGTTTTTGTCAAAAAAATAGTGGCACCATTGGACAACAATTGGAAAAGCACAGCAGTAACAATGTAGTGGTGAGACTTCTTTAAATTGAGAGATCAAACAAAGCCGTATTGTTGTATCAAACCACATATTTTTGAAAGATTAAGTTCTGAAATTATTGAGTCCATCTTGTATGAAAGGTTCATGAACCTGGGTAAGATGTAACCTGGTAATGAAATCAGAAACTGGAATCAGTTGTCATGGTTTCCAGTGTTATAGCAACATTTCCATAGAGCTGCAGAGATAAAACCATTGAATATAAAAATTTAAATTACTTTCTTAAACAGTGACACTTATAAAAAGGATGCATTAGGTATAACCCTGGGGAAATTTCCTTATAAAAATTATTTCTATCATAGGATTCAATGATTCACATTTTAATGTGAATGTTTATGTATTGTTTGCATTAGTAAACTTAAAAAAAACTATTGATATTATAAGTCAAAATTGTAAGAAAATTGTTTGGTCTTTGTAAACATAGCCATATATCAGTCTTCTTAAAAAACAAACTAATGACGTTGTGTGCACCTTTTTGAACAATGGAATATTTTTCTTTTGTTTTACTGACTCTTTTCAGACTTTTTTCTTAGAAGGCTGAAGATAAGCAAGCTGACAGTCACATCAGCTTTGCTGAGCCAGGATTTCTGCTTGATCTGGGATTAATATCTTAAGGAAATCTTTTTGCTTTTATCAGTTTTGAGGTGTCTTCCACTTTTATCTAAATTAGTTAATACCAAACTAGATAACTAATACCACCTCAAAACTGTATAAAGCAATCTCTCAGAAAGACATGGAAAACACACATCTTCAGAAGTATATGCTAAGGTCACTTGTCCAAGTCCACAGATCTTAGGGAAGTAGATATTTATATCTCTTAGACCTAAACAGCCCTTCTGCAATAAAATAAAGTAAAACCATTGTGCAATCTTTTGAAGCATTTCAATAACCTTGTCTCTCAGGGTGGTTGGATCACTTCAGAACTCCTCTGTAGATCCGTTCCATTCCACCTTTCTCTGTTTTATAGCTATGATTAAAACATTATTAGAAGTTTTGAGAATGATGATGAAGTTTCCTTATATTTACAAGTAAGTAGATACTTGCAAAGACGCAGAATTTATACAATCCCAGTACAGACCAATACTTATAAAAATAAGTCCATTTACATGCTCTGTGTTCCTTCATGAGGCTGATAAATTAAAATATGCTGAAAGCTATGCAAGGGTTTTATACTTAGAGAAGAATGTGACCTGACTTGTAATTGTTCTTTGCAAGTCTGCACCAGGAATAATACACAGCACTGAGAGGGAAACACAATTGTCTTGAACATGTTATGCCTCTTTTGCCCTCACTGTAGGGAAGCATAAGTGCAGAAGAAAAGTACTGCTCTAATATCTCTTATTAATCCCAGGAGGATGCTTTAGTTCAAAACAAATCTGAGCTTGTGACATGAAACAAAGAGAAAATGAGGCAGAAAATAAGAGGATGGCTTTAAATGAAAATGCCAAACTTGTGGTAAAACTCCCACAAAACAAAACACAAAATAAAACCCCCAAAACATACCTAAATCAGGGACAAATTTGAAAACTGGTGTGTAGGAGCAAAATTTTTTGCAAATCATTTGGGGAGGTAATTCTCTGTCCTGCCTAGACCCCTAATTTTTCAGAAAGCTCAGGAACAGTCAGCTATGAATATCAATAATCTGGAAATCTTGGCATCCCAGGGGCTATGGAGATTTATCTGTCTGCAGAGCTATACAGCTCATGCAGAGTTGGTCTGGGTTTCCTAAGAGTTGAAATCTTGCACCTCTCAAGCCCGCAACCTATATACCAAGAATCCTTCAGGAGCAAGCATAGGTCACTGGAATTTAAAAGTACAGGGAGCCTTCTGGGGACATGGGGACGTGGGCAAGCATCCCCGAGACTCCATGGGATAAACAAATATCTTAGGTTTTGACTCAGTCAGATCTGATTTTTCCAGCACCATTATTGTCCTGTCAACCAGGTCCTGAGTTTCATTTGTACGATGCAAATCCTGGCAGCAAAGCAGATCATGGATCCTTGAGGTAGCTCCAAATAAGCTGAAATATCTTGAATTATACAAAATCATGTAGACATTATACATTATACAAAATGCAGAGACATTGTTTTGGAAGCAATTGAGACACACCAGGTTGGCACTGTGTGTAAGTTAAATAAGTCTGTCTTTGAAGAGCTTAATCTTAGTACTCTAGTGAATTAGGGTTGTTTTTTTTTTTTTTTGCTTTTCAAGCCTGGGTTTTCTTGAAGCTGGACATTTTCTCTACAATGAAAATGAATATTTTAAGAATTTTTTCCTTAACCTGATTGATTTCAAATGTGAAGCTAAATCTGTTTGAATGAAGCTACTGTAGTGTTTCTCATGGTTCAGTAGCTAGCATCTAATGAAGTCACACAAGACCCGCTCTCAGATTCCAGAAGAGCTGAAATTGCAAAGTCTAGATTCTTTTAGGTCTTTGTATATGACTCTGCTTTATTGTCAAACTTTTACGATCCCTGCAGTATTTGTAAACTGAGATAGGTTGTGGTTTGTTCCACTTAACTGTGAAATCCCAGAGCCTTTTTGCTCATATTACTGTAACAATAGCTTGATGCTAAATGCGTTTGCTTCTAGTAAAGAAAAGTGGGACATGCACTTATAATTTTAATACTTATTTGGATTGGCACCTCCTTCTCCCAGGAAAAATAAACAAGATCTCCCTTAGCATGAAATAAACAGTGTCAGCATCTGCCTTTGACTTTGCTGAGGAGAAGTACTTCTGAGTATTAGATTTATCATTACATCTGGTTACTGCAGAGGAGTGTGTCTAAGAATACTTTTCATAATTTCTCAAGTGTTTGTCTCAGCAAGATCTCACTCTGAATACGTTTTTCACTAAGTTACATACTCTCACAAAGATTTATGTCAGGGGCTACCGTGTTGTGAAAAGTGTCTTTTTGGTTTTTACCTTTGATGTACTGATTTGCCAGATGCAAGGTACAGCTGGTGAAGTTTTCAGTTAAATAGGTAACTAACCAAAGTACAGGTTGGTGTGGACTGACTGAAAGATGTTTCTCAAATTCATTAAGTAAGATTATCTAAAACCCAATCTTTTAATTTCTGAAACATGTAGAGCTTTGCTGTTTCAAGACAAATGGAAACTTACAATTAAAAAAAACAAAAACAAAACCTTAAAATAGTGAGTTGTGAATTTTCCAGCATATAATTATTTTTAAACTAACAAAATCAAAATGTTCTGAACGTTAGACAAATTTTTTGTGTCAGAAAGTCATTACACCTTCTTAGAAATGAAATTATTTAAAAAAACTATTTTATTTATATTTTTGGCAGAAAATGTTTGTCTTTTTCTTCATCCTGATTCAACCTAAAAATTTTTCTGTTAAGTGTTCCAAGCTTCCCAGGAAGAGGCACGATTAGGCCACTTTTAGTCCTCTTTTACCACTTGTAATGATAAGACTGGTGTCAGAATCTGTCTCCAGGTCAATTGTACTGAATTAATTTGGTTCATATTTACTTTACTCTGTTAAACACCGACTGAGTGTTTAAAATACATATAAATGAGAATAATTCCAGGACTAAAAATGCAAGCATGATTAACAAGTTTGTCAGAACTTAGGGTAGCTAACCTACATATTAATATGGGGGGAAAATATGTTTTATGTGATGCCAGCAGCTTTGGAAGTTGAGGCTCTGTTTTATAGGAGCAAAACATGGCTGCCCTAGACAGGAAGAATATGTTATTGCATTTCTATGGCTCTGAGTTGCTTCTCAAATTTCTGCTGTGAATTTTGCTTATTCAGATGATATCTTGAACTTTTCGTCATTAGATTAGTAGGAGGAAAAAGGATCCTTATTTTGATGCACTTCCTATTACCAACATTGCAATTAACAAGAGAGATTTTCTGCCTTTTAAGCTTTCTCATTAGTTGTTGGGGCGGGAGAGCATAATACAACAAATCCTTCTCCCATTTCTGGCAATAAAGCCAGGGGTTTTTATCTTTTTGTGGTTTGTCATCCAAAGAGCACGTTTCTCCTCCCAAGATTATGTAGGCTGCCATCATTCCTTCCACAAGGGGTGCACATACGGTGGAAGTTAATGGGATGGCATCAATATGGAAGAAATGCAGTAAGATTTAATGGAATTGTGTTGCAGCTAACCACACACTTATCATGCTAGCCAGTTTTGTTTCTCTAAAACAGTTTTGTACACTGATGATAATAGAAATTTTATACAATAACAAGTTTTACATTTACCTATTAGTGTTAAGATTTGAGAAGGTACCAAGGCGTTAGCGAAATTATCTTTCACAAACAGAAGTCATTAATGTCTTGGTAAAAGGATTTTCTCTGTCTGGATGTACATGCCCGTGTATTTATGGATATACATTTACTATGAATAAAATATAAAGTGAAACCCTAACTGTAAAAATACTAATTGCATCATTTGGAATATTGAAGGACTAAGAGAATAAGAAAAACCCACAAACGCAAAGACACCAAATATGTTTTCACCATCATTTCAGCTGCAGCACATAAATAACAAGAATTCCTAAAATTCAGCAAAATGCCAGCTGCTTATTTGCAGCAAATAGGATGCAGAAATATATGCATTTGACTCCTCCCCTGAAAACACCTTTTTTAGTCCATCAGCCTTTGTAAGAGATTTTATTAGGTAGTCATACATAATCTTAATAATATTTCACCTTTCCTTTCTTCTCTGTTCAGTCCCATCTCATTACTTTCTCATTATGTGTAACTGAACATTTGTTTGTAAGGTCATTGTGAGGAGGTGCCATGTATCTTCTGCCTATTTTGGGAGGTAAATTATTAGAAATTGAAAGTGGTAAAAGCTATTAGCTATGACAATTTTTCTAAACACCCCTTAGAGGAGATGAGATGTCTGAATTCTTCAAGCTGAAATAAAATTATTTGAAACTGTGAAAAGCAGGCCTGGATTTATAACAGCTTTCCTACACAAAGCTTGGGCCAGCTAGATCAGAGTCTAGTTAGGACTGTCTGAAAACTAAGTTTCCCTTGTGTGTTATGCTAAAGTCTGAATTCTGTGTGAATTTGGAATCATAGAAATGCAGACCTGGAGAGACCTTGAGAGATCATCTTGTTTGTGCTCCCATACTTAGGCAGGATCAAGCACTTCCACCACTGGAGACAAATAGAAGGAGACAGAGTTTCCTTAGATATCCTATGGTGCAATACTTTATTCACACTTTTTCCTTTTAGTGTTGGAGAAAGATTCTCATGATTTAAAATTTAATTTGATTTCCTGACTGATTCCCCAGTGTTCACAAACAATTGAATGCCATTTTGATAGCTTTATATATACTGAAACACTTTTGGTCATTTCTTCTTCCTTAGATTAAGCAAACTCACTTTCACTCAAACTCAGTGGGACACATTTCTTGACCCCTTGCAGAAAGGAATCTGCTTATACCTTTCTTTAACTGTAATTCCATACTGAGGCCTCTCTACTTTATAGCTCCTGTTGAAACCAGCCTGGAACATTGTTTTCTCAAAGAATATCTAGAGTTAATTCCAGTTTATGTAGTTTTTTTAACAAACACCAACTTTTACAATGGCTCCTCTATGACATGAATCTATTTTATATCATATTAGAGATTGTGTATAACATTTCATTCTTTTTTTGCAACAAGCTCCAAGATACTGCTCCTCTGTAACCTGAGGAAGTAAGGGTGTAGGGGAGGTTAGGCTATGCCAAAAGTCCCACTATTCCCTCAGTTGTACTCTCCATCTGCTTTTATAGTTTGACCTCCATCACAGTGTTTTAGGAAAATAAAACCAAAAACAACACTCCTGATATTATCCGGAAGGTTCATATCACTTTTTGTATGTGATCTACCTTCTGAATCAAGAACAATGCACAAATTCTGCTGTAAAAATGATCAGCTTTTGGGTAAGAAAAACTGTAAGATACCATCAGACTCTGCTTTCCATTCAGTTTCAAAATGCTCAGTGCAATTGCGTGGATATAACTGAGAGGAGAATTCAGTGCCCTAAATTTCTTAATTCAAACCCCAAGCAGTCATTGTCCAAAAGCAAAAGCTGATGATAGTAACCAGTGATCTTTGGTTCTTTTTAATTTGGCAGGGTAGCTTTATACCAAAACTGGAGGTTATAATTTGTCGTGTTTCCTATTAAGTAAAATATCTCTCTGGCTGATTATTTCAAGAGTGGAAAAAAGGAGTGCCACACTCAGGCCAGTTGTGTACTTCCAAATATCTCAATTTGACTTCTAGTTTTAAAATAAAGTTGAAAGGAACAACTGTGACTGAACAATTCTGTGTCTGCCTAAACCTTTCAGCACTGAAACATTTCTAAAGGATTTTACATTTGCAAGAGGGAAAAATAGCATAGAATTAGAGAGTTCTGGCTACAGGACTCCTGATGGACAAATCATAAAATTGGATTGGCTGTTGCATTTTGCTCAGAAGGAAACAACAGAGTTACTTCAAATATTTCTTTAAGTCTTTATTAGGCTCTTTATTATGGTTGTTGATTACAAGTGATTCCCACAGCAACTTGATAGACTTGGTTTCATCAGAACAAAACCAGTACTCTTTCCCTGGGAAAGTTAATTTAAAATGTATTTCCTAACATGTATTTTATTTTTGGCAGACTTCCTATCTTTTTGTATTGTTTTGTTTGCTTTTTTTTTTTATTCTGTGATTTATGGTCTACGTAGCACTTGTTGCATTTCACAATTAATTTTTATTCAGCAACATTTCAGATCGTAGCATTACTGTAGAATCCTTTTTCATACCATTCAGTTGCAATCTCTGCTCCTGTATTTCCTCAGCATCTGAAGTGAAACATTCCTTCAAAGCCATTATCATCTGTCTAGAAACATTGAAAGAAATGCCATTTCTGTGCAAGGGGTCGCAATTAAACGATCATCCCTCGTCTAGAGTTATACGATAGGAGAGGGGGAAAAGTCAGGGAATAAACCACGTGATGCATTTTCTCACATTTTTATGAGAAAGAGCAGAAAGAGTACGGTCTAGTAGACAGAAACAAGTAAAACCAAGCCCTGTTTTTCTGTGTAAAAATTTGGCCATCTCAGATAATCTTTGTGCCATAGATTTTTCCTCTATAAACTTAGGCGTCTATGGCACACAAGTTAGTCTTCATAGATGGTTCTTGCAGGCCATTGAAACGGGTGGTTCCAAAAAGCAGTTTGGGTCAGGCTGCACGATGGAGATGCCCCTTCCCTCAGAGTTTATGAAAACAGCATGCAAGTTCCAGATTGCCTCGTTGAGGTGGGTAATGCTAATTTCTTGGGTTTGGATATATTATCTGAGCTTCTATAAATCCATGGTACATGGTCTTCCCAAAGGGCTTTATCTTGGGAAGAATCCTGAACATTCCAAGCAAGCAAGAGTTTGGCCAAAAGCCCTGTGATGAAGAAGGGCCAAAGGTAAATTGCACTTGGACAAGACTAAGGATGCTGGTGATGACCTTACCAAACCTTTGACGAGAATGAGAATTTTGATATTCATGCCATTATCTAATATCCCAACTATGTGTCGTGAGAGATGGCATCTCAGACTGTGTAATCTGTAGTACTATGACCATGAATCTTGAGCTGTTTCTGTCTAGATATGCATAAAACTCTGTGTCCTGAATTATCAAATTGTGGTTTATAGTAATCTTGCCAGTATTTAACTCTCAGAAATTTAAAAGCAGAACGAGCTTAAACAAAATTCACACCACTGGATTTATGCTTTTCCTTCATTGGTTCTAGCAGGTCTTTCCAAAATTGAGAAGTTGGTCCATTTCTACGAGAGTAAACTAAGGGCTTAATTCAATTTACAGAAGTCAAAGTGTCTCCACTGACTTCAGAGGGAAGTTTAGAACTGGTGCTAAAGAGATCGACCAGTAGTTATCAATACCTGTTCTCAGCCTCAGAGAAATCAGCCTCTTAGCACTTGGTCTTGTTTCATTTACGCTGGTCTGGAAAGATCCAACTCCTTCCTTCCTGGAAGAACAACATAGTAGTTTCCTCAGTGCCAGAGGGTCAAGAAGTTAACAACATGTGTAAGTGATGTGGAAACTGTTCCAAATCCTTTCAGTTTAAATGATATATGATTATAAATAATTTACCTTGAGGGATCCTTGTTCAGCGTAGGCATGTTCTCTGCAAACTAAGCTGGAGAGAGAACCTTTGATCTTAGACGTAAAATTAGTCCTAAATTATACATCCAGGTGAAAATATGGAATACAGGTAGAACACAACAGCTTGACTGCTGCTCCTTTAATGAGCATATCTCCAACCCTCTGGACACACAGTCTGTTCTCAGACTCCATGTGCAGCACGTGCAGAGAATGACGGGTGCTTCTTCCTGCTGCAAACCACATACAAGTAGGTGTCTGTCTGGGAAATGCAGGACAGAAAGGCAGCACTCTTCTAGGCAATGAAAGCTCTCCAGGCAATGAAAGCTCTCTGACAGAGTGGAAGAGAAAGTTAAAACAATTCCCGAGGGAACACAGAGGTCAGCAATACAGCAGAGCAATACTACACTTTAAAGCTCTTTATCACCTCTGGGCAAGTGAGCTGTATGAGCCATTCAGTGTTACATTAGGTAGAGATCAAGAAGAGTTATATTTCATGACATATTAAGGACTCAGGAAAAAATAATCATGTCTATTCATGTCTAGCATTCTCCCTGCCATGCACTTTTCCTTCTGTTTCATAATGAGACAAAGGAGTCCTTGAAGGTTTTCATTGTTAATGCATGACATTCTAAATCAACTGTATCTTGTGCCATATCTGTCTGGAACCTGTACAAGTCCACGAAGAGTTATAAAATGCTTTGAAAAATGAGAGACAGATGACTGATTGACTGGTGACTGTTTTGACAGTTCCTATTAGACTATATAAACACAGATCATGATTTTCCCTGTCAGATTGGTACTACCCTGTGGAAAGGGAAAGCGAATGATCAAGAAAACACTAGCATTGAATTTGAAAAAAATCTGAATATTAGGTGCACCATCGGGGAGCCTTAGCAAGAATGTAACAACTTAAAACACTCTCTGAGGAATTTTTACTCACTTACTGAGAACTTGGGTTTTTGCACAGGCAGATGACTTTCCCCTCCTGATCTGAGGAGATCTGAAAACTCAAAAAGACTCTGGACAATGCTTCGGACAAAGATAAGTCTTTAAAACCTTTATCCACAGCATGCGAAACAAAGCTAACTATAGAGGGAAAGTAGCTGAAAGGGTACTGAAAGTAACTGAGATGGGCCAGATGATTTGTGCTGCCTTATAAACATCTTTGATGGTTGCCATCAGATATATGAAGTGGTGGCATGGTGTTAAGCATCTGACTTCCAGTTTTGGAGGAACATATTCTGTTACAAAAAGAACTGATTTTTTTCACAAGGGAATCATTATCAGAAAAAAACCACTGAGGTTTCCTTCCTAGGCCTGCCCTTTCTTCCTGCAGTGCAAGAGTTTGGTGTTTTGTATAGGAAGGGCAGAACTGCAGCAGAGATGTGCTGGGCAGGTGCTTCACCCCATCACTGTGTGATTCCTTTCTGAACATGTTTCACCAAACTGCAAAAGCAAATGAAAAACATTCAAGATCTTTTACACTCTTTCTCATTACACATCACCAGCATTTCCCCTCTATATAAAAGTCATCATAGATGGTAATCATTATTAATAATAGCAGTAGTACTACTAATGAAAGACATCCATCATCATAAAACTTAATAAATTAATATGATTCTATAAACCTAGTAGTTTATCATTGTATGTACTTTGGTTCTGGAAAGCACCATCCTCTTATAACACTCTTTTCACTGTATGTCACATAATAGAAGTGGGAACCACCAAAGACAACTCTTCGAATACTGTTCTAAATAAGATCTTGTTTTTAATTGAGAGAAAGTCCTTTGGAGGCTCGCTCTTTGGTTATGCACACAGCACTGAGTTTTTGATTCTGACTTTCTGCCTAGAATTTTACTGTCCAAATTAGACATCTCCTGTAGATCAGATTGATTGTTCTCAAACAGGCTAGTCTCTTGACTGGCTAGAGAGGGAGCCCAAAGTGATGAGATCAGATATAACTATATACCAGCAACGTCTAATTTTTTTTTGTGAGGTAAATACCATCCTTATTGCCTATTTGGTAAAATTAAAAGATAGAATAAGCACTATATGCAAATGAAAAAGGATGATTCACTGACTAATTTTGCTTCATATAAACTTCATACCCTTAATTGACTTCACCTTTAGAATGTCTTTCCTAAAGAATGGAAGGCAGCACACCCATTGGTAACATGGATTAGGATGCCTTCCAAATAAGCTTCAGAGTGAAAGCCAGTGAGGTGCTGTACAGTTTGGTCAAAGAAAGGTCTGATGATGCAGACACTGGACCTTCCGTTTATTTGCTGTGATCTGTGGGTATTTGCTGGGGCAAGGGAAAAACTGGGGAAAGGATTTGTTCCAAGTAAAAAAAGAAGTCCAAATACATGATTATGGCAATTATATGTGTTAAATCTGATTTTCATTCCTGCATAATTATGGTGTATATAGACAGAGAAAGGATTCACTGTGAGTTTTGAGAACAACTATGTCACGAGCAATGAGAAAATATTGACAGGCAAAAATGTCAGTGCTTTTTTTAAAGCAGAAGTACAATCTTATGGGATGATGGAAATTTAGCAGATGCACTATGTTAGTGACTAGAACATCTGATACTGTGACATGAGCTCCTACTTGAAAGATTAATTCCAAATTGGCTTTGATGGGAACGCTTGTGCAGACTCTGTTAACAAAGTCCAAAGAGTGGAAAAAGAAAGTAAATGAAAATGGCAATATATCAAAGTTCAAATTAGAGTCTAGGAAATAATGAAGTTGTTAATGTTAGGACTGGTCTGATCCGGAAAAAACCAAAATATTAAAAAGTACATTGGTCGCCTCCTCCAGAATAATCGCTGTGGATTTAGAACACAAAGGAATGTTTTACTTTGCAGGATCATGCTGTAAAAGAATTAGATTTTATTTGAAGGCAGCTCAAGCATACAGGTACAAGTCCAAGCATGACTCATATGTAGCAGTAGCAAATATGTCTGAAAATGTGTTTTCCACAGCGATGCTGCACATTGTCTTCTTATGTAAAAGAAAGCACAGTGAAACATTATGCGGAAAAACATTTGCTCAGAGGGAGTGTGGCTCTCAAGACTTGTCCTTGTTCCCAAGCCTTCTCTTCTTCCCTGATATACGTAGCCACCACATCCCTATTTAAGATGCAGAAACTGAGGTAATCTGTAAAATAGCATGTTACTAAAGGTTCATTCAGCTGTAACCCAGAATTGAACTGCAGTTTCTCCTTTACCACACTAAGGCTTTCTTACCATCTGGTCAATATTACCAATTTTTACTTTTCTACAGAAGTAGATAATTTTTTTTTTCTCTACAGCATTCAATTTTCTTCAGTGGCTGGCAAAGCTTTACAACCACCCTTCTTTGTCATAGAAGTTCCAGGTTGCCTCAGCTGTGCAAGCTGCTGACATTTAGAACAGTCATGTTCAGTAGGCTTTATCTGAGGATTTCAGACTAAGAAAACAATGAACTGAACCTGACTTTTTTTGTGTGTCTGTGTCTGTGTGTCTGTGTGTTGTGGTTTAACCCCAGTCATTAGCCGAGTCCTACACAGCCGCTTGCTCACTGCCCCCAGTGGGATGGGGGAGAGACTCAGAAGAGTGTAAGGGAGAAAACTCCTGGGCTGAGATAAAGGCTGTTTAATAGGTGAAGCAAAAGCTACGCATGCAAGCAAAGCAAACCAAGGAATTAATTCACCACTTCCCATGGACAAGCAGGCTCCATCACACATAACAGTGACTTGGGAAGAAAAACACCATCACTCTGAATGTCACTCCTTCCTTCTTCCTCCCCCAACTTTATATGCTGAGCATGACAGTACATGGAATATCCCTGTGGTCAGCTGAGGTCAGCTCCTCCCAACTTTTTATGCCCCTCAAGCCTCTTTACTGGTGGGGTGATGTGAGGAGCAGATAAAGGCCTTGACTCTGTGCACGCACTGCTCAGCAATAAGCAAAACATCTCTGTATGATCAGCACGGGTTCCAGCCCAAATCCAAAACACAGCCCCACAGAATACAAGCTATTTTGAAGAAAATTGACTCTATCTCAGCCAAAACCAGCACGCTGTGTTAAATGAAGAATGGGGAAAATCAGTAATTTGAGCAAAGCTACACAATCAACACGGGAACCAGGAATATGATTCATTGTTCTTCACTACGAGTTCATTGCTGTGTTCCCTACGAAACACTGTCTCTCTTGATCTGATGCGCAGAAAGCCTGATTTAACTGTACTTTGGCTTATTCTCCTTCAATTTACCTTTTGCTGTATTTCTTTACTTCTTTATTCTCTTATAACTCTGATGCAGTGTGTGCCTTGAGAAATCCAGCGAGAGAGAGGTACACACTTGTCTCTGATGGTATATGGCATTGCAGCCTTCCAAACTTCAGGCTGTTATAGAAAACATATATTTCTGCAAATGTAAACAAAGAGTTTTATGGCTATCATTTTGGTTTCTGACTTGTTCACTGCCATCATCTTTGTTGACTGTGGGTATGTGCATTTCTGTCACCAGGAGTTATTTTCTCCAGATGGATGCAGATAAACTTCTTTAAAGTAACTTCTGTAACTGTTGACAGGTGTATGCTGCTGCAAACCACCCTTGCCTAACAAAAGTCCTGACAGCTAAGAGCCCAAGTGAGAAATGCTTTGCATCCATGGATTTCCACTAGTGGGTGTTTAATCATCCTTCTTTTTCTCTTGGCTTTGTGTTTTATGGTGATAAAAGCAGCAAAGCATAGAAACAAAGATATTTCAGCTTTCAGTCAGACTAAAGAGCTTCACAGCTCCTTTCTTTATAGAAAGGGCAACCTCTGCACTTACTTAAAACAAGTCTCAGCTGCTGATTCTGTTTTCTCAGTTTTGTTTAAGTGAGCAATTCTAGTCAAGACTTCAGCGCCTGATTCTGATTAATACTCTTGTATATTGGTATCTAATTTAAAGCTGAATGATGTAAAAAGACATTAGTATAAATATGAGCTAAGTCCAGTGGAATTATGTCAGTGTATTGATGTTTGTGAGAAGAAACTCAGACCCTTAGGTCTTTCAATTATAACTGAAAAGTGAAGGGAGTGTCAAGATATGATTCATTGGAGAACACATTGTAAAAATTTCAGTGCATCAGTGCAGAGATTCAACTAGCTCTTTATTGCATTGCAAATACTCTCTAAACCCACAGATGCCTACCCTTTTTAGCAGATAAGGCCCATTCTGGGAAATCTGTAGTCAACCGAAATGATACATTTGAGGATGAGGACATGGGGTTGGAGACTCCTGCCCTTTAGAGCATCCACAGGAATACCTCTTCTTTTTTTTCTGGTCGACCCCAGAACTGTCTTTGATACTTGTTAGAATATTGCATGCCTTGGTCCTCTTGCAGCTGCCATTTCACAGAAAGGTCCAGAAAGGCTGGCAGAGACAGGCAAATCTGCCTTCTAATAAACATTGAATACAGCTATTGTCTATTTAACCTTAATTCTTCTTTTGTTTTTTCTCTGTTCCTGTTCTCTACAGAAGCCCTCAATGTGTTTCTGAGGTTGTTAGCTGCTGGTGTACATGGACTTATTTTATGGTGTGTGTAGGGTGGGATGTCCTATAGAACACAGTTCTGTAAAGTCCAAAACTTGGGAAACTGCTCAAATTAAAAGTTTGATCTATATTAACTAATATTTAACTGTTTAGCTACAGATCCCAGTGTCTTCTTGCTCTTAAATCTGACATTGCACATGTATCTCAGATGGATAGTCTGCAGCAGGGCCTGCAGTGTCATTCAAGCAGTGTTGAGCTGGCTGAGTAGCACTAAAATTTGTACTTGATTTGCCCATCCCTAAAGAATGTCCCTGTACTGTGTCAAGCATAAAAAATCATCCGTGTCTCTGGCTTTTATTGCTATCCTTTTCTTGTAATAGAGATAACTTTCATGAAGATTTTTAAAGAGTACAGAAACCATCAGCTAATACTGTAGATATTAATACTAATGCAAAAGGGAATCTCCTGGTGTGAGAAAAACTGTAACCAATGAAAATAAATTAGATTTTAAACTGATAGCAAAGGTATTTGATGACAGTAAAAGAGAAACATGCACTGTATTGAGCGGCAAGAACAATAATGGAATAGGATGTCATGGAAATACGAATTGCAGCTGTGCACAGTGACAGTCAACAGGGACAAGCAGAGATTTATTTAAAAGATATTTTCTGGCAAAGACAAATGGGTCTTAGTTATTTATTTAAAACATTGCTCTCTGGGATGGCCTTAGAAGATACACAATCTCATTTCCCAGTGGGCCCTGAGTAGGGTGTGGGAGGGGAGTTGATGAACATTCATGTTTCACAGAAATTCAGGTTATATCCTTTAGAAGGAAAATGCATTTCTGCAGAAATTTCTTCAGGAACAGGAACACCAGCTTTGTCACAGACTGTTTTGCTGGAGAAGCTCAGTTGCCTCACACAGGGAACACTTGAAACAGTGGAGCTGAAGCACTGTCCCCATAGATAATTAAGTGTGCCTCATCTCTTCTCAGACTATCAATATCAGACTGTCCAATTAGATCCAGTTGCACAGACATTTTGCCACATGCCCAGGGTGCATAGATTAGCACCACACCATCGTTTTGCTCAGGCAGGAGCCATGAATGAAGTGTTTTTAGCTATGAGTGAACCAGTTTCTGTCATGGAGATCCCCTGAGGCTAAAAAGATCCACAGAGATTTTCTTTGCCCTGGCCTCAGTTTTTCTTGAAAAAAAAAACAACCAAGCTGTTGAATTTTTTCATGGGGAAGGAACAAAAAGCTATTTTTGTCACCAGAGTGACATCCAGTGCAGTGCAGCTTGGGCTAGCTGTTAAGAAATGGGGAAGATGGATGTCATGTCCCTGTTCCCAAGACTGTTTCTGCATTTAACACAAAACTTGGTAAAACACAGCAGTAGTGATCCTGGGATGGAAGCCCTCTCACATACAGAAGCCTGATCTGCCTTACACTTGCTTCAAGTAATCATTTTTGTACCACTGTCAGTGCTATTTTTGAACTGGGTACTGATGTGTTCAGTTCTGTAGAATACATGCTTGAGGACTTGTGAGGGTATAGAAATTTCAGGAACATGAAGGCATTTCAGGTTTCGACACAGGGCAGGAATGTTCTAAATGTATTTAGGAAATGAAGTGACTGTTCTATTCTCATGAAAAGAAAAAAATATAAGCAAAAGGCTACCACACATATCTATTTCATGCCTTCTGATAAGAAGACTGGAAGCTTGATAGTGTTTGCCAGTCTGTGCTTATACCAGCTCAGACTGTTTCAAGATTATCAAAGCTCTCTCAAAAATATTTATTCAGGGAGTCAGATTTTGACAGTAGAGATTAGAAATGGAAGAAAGAAAAGTAAATTAGTAATTTCCAATGGGCCTGAATCACAAACAGCTTATTTCACCCTCTTTTTGTTGTTAACCACATTCCTTGTTAGCAGACAAAGTTGCCAGACAATCTGAATTTCTCAACTACTTTGCTTGGGAAGTAGGATTGAGTGGGAATAGAAGGAAAGGGAATAAAAATGGTGTGGCTGATTTCTATTCGATCTTTTCACTAGAAAGGGCCTACAAGACTAATGTTTTTCACTGTCAAACCTCTAGTCCTGTTAATGAGCCCCAGCAAACGAGATCCTCTCTGGACCCTCTTCTGCAAGAACTTTGTCTTTTCTTTATCAAGTCTGCCTATTTTGACAAAGAACAAGGGAAATTAAATTATTTGGAGCACAGCAAGAAGCTTTGCAGAAGTAATAACTATGCAACCTGTTCTTTAAGGTTCTATAGGAGCACCTTTTATGTTTCCATGCATTCACTCATAAAACTGTCTTATCCTTTTTAATTCCACTTGTCATGATTTCTTTTGCTTTTTTTTTGTGACCTCACAGCTTTGATATTTTATGTAGATGTAATCTGCAACACAAAGTCTTATTTAAACCTCAATAGAGTTTGACAGGCAGACTTTATTATCCACAACCTTGATTTGATCCTTAAGTACAAGAGAAGTCATTAATTAGTTTGAGAAAGTAGCTGAAGGCTTCTCATTTTCAGAGCACATGTTTCAGGGTTCAGACAGTTTCACATTTTTCTTGGGAATGAAACATGTATTACTGGGAGGACTTTCATCCCAGATAACTGAAGTAGTGTTCAACCTCTGTATTGATTACCCTATCTCCAACCGGATCATCTTCATAAGCTCTCTTAACAGGTGTCAGTGAAAATTTTTAAGGTAAGCTTTTGTGTTCTTACCAGTTATTTCCTACCTATTTTCTAAATGTCTTTTTGTTTTGACTTAGGTCAGTGTTTGCAAAGATAATTTCCCTCTTAGTGAAGTGCAGTATATTGTATGAATTAATAGTGTGTTTTGAGGGATTGAGTCATACTTTTTGAAGCCAATTTTCATCTTGCTTTTGTGCTGATGTTGGAAATATTTTTTTGCGTGTTTTGCAAGCATGTAAATGAAATGGGCATAATTGTTCATTTACACCTAAGCCTGTACTCAGATGAAGAGGTACACTTCATTCCTCCATGCTTTGTGAAATGGGGCAGCTTGAATTAACAATCAGCTTCTTTAAGGATTTTTCCGACTCTGTGGTAAAGAGATGAATAATTGAGAACTGACAATTACAACCAAAGGAAGTCTGACTAGAGACATATTATACTAGTCTGCTTCTTCTGGATTGCATATTGGAATAAAAATAATTATTTTTCTATCTTCTTGTTTTAAAAGAGAGAAGTAAGCTGAGTAGTGAAAACACAATTCTTTTTGCTTTTTTTCAAAAAAACCCAAAAAAGTGGAAAAATAATTGGAAAACAAAAGACAGATGATTGAGGCTGTAGTCTACGAAATAAGTTTAATTAATAAACCTTGTCTTTGTGGTTTAGGCTAGAAAATTTGAAGGATTATTTGTATCTATTACCTGAAGCTGGATCAGGAGGTCTGGAGAACAGCGACAATATTTCTAACTGTGCAATGTTTAACCACTGAATCATTGTGGAGAATTTAATGACTTTGGAATTATATATTTCTTGTTTAGTTTTTCCCTGAATTTAAACTGGCTGCTGAGTTCTATGTACAATGTACCAGGATATTCTTACAGAAAATTTATTCTAAAAACAAAAATCAGCTTATATATCAGAATTCAAAAACTTACTAACTTGTATTTATACTTCAGACAACATTGTTATCAGTCATGTTCCATCATACCTGGTTCCTGACTGGATGGTATTATGATTGTGTCATATCCTGTGTAATTTCTAAATGGATAGTTTCATGATTTACATCAGAAACATTATTGGAGATTTTATTTTGGGGGGGAAGATTTCAGATTTTCAATAGAAAAAAAAAAATTATGTATGTTACTTATAACCATTTAATAAAATAGAATTTTCTCTTTCACCTGTGAAGTAAAGAAAATATCCTCTAATTTCTCTCAGACTTGTTTGTATATTGGTGACTGAAAGCTTGGCATTTTCACAGTCTGTGTTTTTGTTTTCATGTTCATACATTTGGGAGTTGTATAGGAGTATTTTAGAATCCTAAAAAAAGGCTTGTAGAAGACTTGCTGAAGCCTCCTCAAGGCAAAAGGAACCACTTGTGACAGACATATGTTTAATCTGCTTTTACAGCTCTGATGGTGAAGGTCTCTTAGCCTGTCTAAGGCAATTTATTCCAGTTTTGGCTATTCTTCCAGTTACAGCCTATTTCCTAGTATTAATCTGTCAGATATTACAACATATATGTGAAGATGACAATATTTTGAAGTGATGTTGTAAAGCACGGGCACACTGTGGGCAGTAGTGATGCACATTTACTGTACCACAAATAATGTCATCTAGCACAGGCTGTGAGGCAGTAATGTCCTGTATTTTAGTCAGTCTGGTGGATTCATACAGCAATTAACCAAAAATGACTGATGACTTGAGTATACTTGTTATGAAAAATTAAGCCATGGTCCTCTCAAGCAAGCTGAATTGTTTGGGAATTCAGTTCCCACTTGACTTTTCTAGAAGTCTTGAACAAAAACCTCTTCATGTCTTATTGGCATCTGAATACGATCCCGATGGCCCATGACTTTAGCTGGGTCTGTACAGAAAGTCAGGTCTGTATTCTGCATTATGCATTCCAGTTACTATTTAACTTGTACTGAAGTGAGCATAGACCTGTAAGGCACAGGTGGCTGAGTGAAGTTCACTTGGGGACATGGATCTCACTTCCCTGACAAATATTATGACTATAAAGAAGAGGGGGTAGGAAGATTGATTTTCATTCCCACCAATGTGATGCTTACCTGTTTTTCTTATTTTGAGACCTGCTTTTCCTTATTTTGCAATGAGCCTGGGAAAACACTTTAGTAGAAGAGCATTCTGGTTTTCTAACAGAAAATGACAAGGTGGATTATACTGCGGACTTTCCCTTCACTTGGTTTCAGAGATGCTCCACTGGTGTTGGTGCCTCAAAACACTCACCTGTGTGTGTGGAGTCTACCCTTACAAGCACTGCAAGTTGAGTTCCCTCTTGAGACACCAATGAACTAAGTTGGCCTGACTGCATGTTTTTCCCGTAGTTCAGGGTTCTTGAAGTGATGATAACTTTTTGTAAAGGAAGTGATTTGTATCAGTGTGGATTTATAAGCCTTGAGTAACTAGAAAGGCCATGGGTCAGGTCTGAGAGGTGTGTAAAAGGATGTAGTATATGGTGGAACCCTGTTTCCTTCCTGCAAACTGAATACATTTTGATTACTTTGTCAAAAACTTTACTCCAGCACCTAGAATGACAGAAACACCTGGTTGGTTTTTTTCCCCTGAACCTGGACTGCTCAAGCATGTTTCAAAGTCCTGGTTAGTGAAAATAAATAAGTAAATTGAAATAGTAAGAAATATAATTAGAACATGTAAATGCATCTTTGGAAGCTTTCATCTCTGAAATCTTGCAGAAAAACACTTTCTATACATATGATGTGTGATTCCATCTCTTGGTGAAAACAGAAGGAAGGCATTTGTTTCTTTACTAGAAGATCATCTGAAAGCAATAGATTTCACTGCAGCATAGAAAACATTAAAAAGAATGATTATGTACTTGATTACACAGACATTTAAAGTAATTACATAACACATAAGTATTACTATATTTCCTAGAGGCTCAGTGTGTTTATTTAGTGTTTTTCTGTATCTCTGATGCAACATTATCCTCTCTAATTAGAAAATATATTTACCTATCATGTTGTATCTGATTATAAATTAAACTATATTAGCATTTAGATGTAGCCATGTTACTGATTGTGCCTATGTGTATCTCAGACAAGTGCTGGATCATAAGGTATCTCCCTCACCCCTTTCCCAGCTCAAGGACTTCTTGGATGCTGACAAACTGGAGTCTCATGCACTAATATTTTGCAGATAGACGAGAAATGAACAGCACTGAAAAAAAATTTATTTTGCCTTTCAATTATGGTGTCCTTGCACTGAGAAAAAAGTCAAAATACAGTCACAATATCTTGTTGCTTATGTCCTATTTTGTAGCATGGGTAAATGACTCACACCAGAGCCATTGTAACTCGTAGTGAACATATGTCAGTTGTCAGTATCACAAAGTAAAAAAAAAAATCAACAACTATCTGGGGAAGAATGTAAGGGAATTTTATGATTTTCTCTGTAACCTAAGTGAAATTCTTTTTTAAATGAATTTAATACTTTAAATCATTGTCTTAAATGTGGGTGAAGTTCCAAGTGATTTCTTTAACCTAACTGTCAGAACTGTCAGCAACAACCTGAATATATGAGGAGTTTTCACTCTGTTTCCTGTGACACCTGCTGCAGCTGATAAGACTGAAGAACAGCAGGGACTTCTTCCATGCTTACATGAAGGTCAGGGGTAGTGTGCTGCACCTTCAGTAATCCGGGATGAAAAGAGTTTTCATACTTCTGCATTCCAGAAGTGCCCTGTTATTAAGTGAGCAGAATAGCCTTCGCAAGTGAAACAGATAAACTCTGAGCTGACTGAGAGCTTGTATTTTGTTTGAAATTCATGTAACTGAAGAAAGTTACAAGACTTTTGAATAGACTCCAGACTATCAAATTAAATTAATTTCTTGTAAATTCCTGAGAGACCTTATATGTTTTCTTGAAGAGAATTAAGAACACTTTTTGTGGCAGCAAAAGCAACAATAGTTGAGAGAACAGTCAAGGCTTGACGGTGTACAATTTATTTATTAAGTCCTCTGTAATGAGAGAAAAAGAACATTTCTGAATTTGTGTTAGGACTGGATAACAACAGAATTATTCACGGAGACTTCATTATCTTCCACCTCATATTACAATAATGACATTCGCAACATTCAACTGCACAGCTGCACACTGCTTCTCAAGTAGCATTTGTAAAAACTATGTCCAGAGATTTGTGTCTTTGCTTTTATCCAGTTATAAGAACGTCTAAGAACAGATTAACTATTCCGATCAGAGGTCTGGCTAACATTGTGTCCAGTGAGAGTGCTCCACAGAAGCTGGTGATGGGAATTTGTAAGAGCAGGGGAGGTGTATGCGATGTGTGTGACACACCCCATCTCACACCCACAGGGCATCACGGGCGGGACTGTGCGTGGTTTGGTGTTTGTGTGTGTGCTCCAAACGCGCCGTGCAGGACAACACGATACTGCTCTGCAGCTCTTCAGGCTTGAATGGGGCTTCGTTATCATGGCACTGCCCGAGCCCTAAATTCCAAATATGGGTGGGAGAGTCCCTGTTTCCCTAACTGGAGAACTGCTTTCTTATCATTGGTACAAATCCTCAATTTAACCCATGCCAGAGGCAATTGCAGTCTTTTTAAGGCAGAAGATTGGAATATGATGCTGATAAAACAAAAGTGAGAAGATCAAAGGTGGGAAAGAAGGAAATTGAGAAGCCTGAGTAGCACAGGGCCATTTAGAAGAATTTTGCCCACATACAGGAAATGGTCATATGATCAAGTAGTAGGATTTCCACGCAGGGTCATTTGCACAAAGACTAGAATGCTATAAATAAAACAATGAAATTATTACATCTCCATTACTTTGGGTAAACACAATTTAAATAGACATCTCTCTAAAAATATTGTGTTTGTAATTACAGTAAGGAATTTGTTTCACATGGTCATCCTTTTCCCTAGAGTGTCACTTGCAAAATTCATGAACAACAACTTGCATGTTTGTTGTTAACATGGTTTTGATTTTTACTGCTAAAAGACAAATTAGCCTCCACCAGGCCAAAGCTGTCTGAATATTTGGATTAATTTGGTACTCCATCTTGTCTGAAATAATGGTATTTAGCAATTCTACCAGCTGGCCAGCAAGATTAGAATGAATATGGATTTTGCTATGCACTGCAAATAGCAATATAATCAGGAGGACTAACTGACAATAACATGACTCTTCGTTTTTTTTAATTTTAAAAATTCACTGAATATTTAGATTAGCAACTTAAAAAAAGAAAAAAACCCAGCATTTGGTAAAATGTGATTTCATGAGACATGAGACAAAATATAAAATCTAGAGTTTACTGTCTTATATAGTAACTGTGATTAAAATAATACAGAGTTCTGCACAGTTAACAGGATAGACTTATTTAAGTGATGGCTAATTTTCTATTGTTTTAAGTGGACACTAGTTTTGGCCTAAGAAAGAAGGGGTTTTTTATGTCATCAAGAAGGCAAAATTTATTTACTCCCAAAAGCACGTCTGATACTGGCTACAGATCTATCAAAGAAGCGACATCCTGTACGTCTATACCTACAATGTGTGTACTCATCCGTGTATAATATTTTTGCTGAGCTCCTGATTGCTGACATTGACAGTAGCCCAACCCCTTCCAGTTCTGATGGTCATTTGGCCGGAGGGTGACAGCTGAGGAATCTCCTCTGCCAACAGCAGGCAGCTGACCATCAGTGCTGACAGATGTAGCCTCAGCTGTGACAGCAGGAAAGGGAGCGATTTCTGTACAGACAAGTGTCAAAGTCCTTAGGGATACAGTCTGTGGCTCAGCAGATGCTTGATTTTGTTCTTTATTCTGAGGAACTAAAATACTCTTCATTTTTTTAGCACCATTAAACATATGCTTAAATTCTTCGATGGAGGAAGGACTTTAAGAAGGCCTGACACATGTAGTGGAGGATGGTGTGCTATTGCTAAGAAACTGTGTTACATTTGCTTCACTAGTGTGACTGTAAGAGTGAAACTCCTGTTGGCATGAAGTCTGAATATGGGTCAGGGCGTGGCCTGTGCCTAGGACTGTAGGAATGAGACCATCCTCTGGGGGCAGAGAGGAGAGAGAGTAGCCATATAAAACCTGCCTTTGTTATCAGTTTGCCCTCATGGTTAAAGAATTGTGCCCAAGCCCACCTCATTTAGTCTTAGGATGTCATCAGCAGAGCTTTTCAATACTCTACAGAGAGATTTTTACTTTCTTTTGGTCCTAGGTTAATCAAATCCTCTTTACCTCTTGCTGACCTTTGTAGTTGCCACAAGAATGGATGTATGGTGATAAGCCAGACGTCGGCTACTTTAAAGAACTGAGGCTGTGACTGTGTTGCTACGTAAGAGTGAGATGAGGATACAAACGGCATCATTCAGCTTTAGCTCCCTTCAGGCAAGAGATAGAGAAGCAGCAGAGGAGCTGAGAACAGTATCAGAAAGTGAGCTCACAGTTAAACAGCTGAGGCTAAGGCTTGAGTTGGTCAGTTGCCCTATTTTGTGGTGTAGAAGCTTTCTGAGAGCACTTTGCCTTGGTTGGAATGATTTGGATCACTGGCTTGCAAGCCTTGTGGCTGGACGTATGGAGAGTACATGGATGACAAAGCTGAGACAAAAAGGTTGTTTCCTGACTGCATTTTTTTTCCAGGGGGGTTTCATTGACATAAGGGTATTTCTGGGAGCTTTCTAAAATGACAAAAATGTTTTGTCAGAATATGTTCATCTAACTCGTTTGCTGACACTGACTGTGGTTGTCCAGCAGCACGTGAAGTAACGTGACGTATGAAGGTGTTGGATCATAGCAGCCCCTGTCACGTTCCCTAAAATAGATCTCACAGCTGTATTCTATGAAGAGTCTTTTTTTCTAGTCCATATATAATTTACCAGTGTCATTTTGTTTCATTTTAACTAAGGGAAAACTACATTTACAGGAGAAATTTTTACTTCTAGGTTCATGATAGTTTTTGCTTTTCCTCAGTTGTGAGCTGGCAGGTATCTCTGAAAAGCTGTGGTCCCTGTGCACTCAGAAGTCATTTGTGGTATTTTTCTATCTTTTCTTTCTTGTTACAGTCCAGGCATAGAAAGATCTTCTTAAGCCTTCATAAGCAATATAAGCAGGAAAAAAAGTTTTCAAAAATTCTGGAAAATAATACTGAATCTTTCCATATTTAGAAAACCAAGGAAACAAATCAACACAAATTAATTGCACTTCTAAAAGATTAAAAAGTAAGTAATTTTTTTTGTGTGAAAAAGTGAAGATGAAACTTGAGCTTTCAGAGTTGAAAGAATCACATGAATTTGATCTTCCAGCCCTGCTTGTTTTACCAGTCCCTGAAACAGATAAAGAATGATGACAAAAAGAAAAAAAAAAATAAAAAAAAATATAGACAGAGTAAATGTAAAGCCACAATAATTAACCAGCCACATGGGATTAGTCCTAGTTTTGTTCTCGTTATTAGCTTGAACCTGTCTGATTTTTTTCAAGCTTCCCTTACCTGCTGGGAGAGAATAACCTCTCGTGCCACATATTACATGTAAAAGTCTTCTTTTGGTGGGCTGGAAATCAGGAAGAAGTTATGAAAACTGCTTTGAAGTTTCTTCAGAGTGACGTAGAGAACTGATTGGTGCTATTTTTCTGCAAGATTATAGATTCTGTAGAAATGCTACTGTGCTTTGAACTTTACCCTTTTTTTTTGGGCTCTGGAGGAGAGAAAATAATTCGCCAGAAAACAGATGAGTTGAAGTGTATGCAGCCCTGGTGAGTGATCAGCCAGTAATGCAGTCCCTTTTCTGTCTAAAAGATATTTAAAACGTGCTGGAAACACGATACAGATTCGATAGGATGCACGTGATGTGTATCCATAAATTCTTCAACTCCATCGTAGCGGCTTAAAAAAAGCCAGTTATTTCTACTGTCTTATGAGGATTGGTTTGTCATATAGTTATCTATGACTGTTTTTCTACAAAAGTATCGTTACTTTTATTTACTTAATTTTTTCTGTACATATTACTATCCTCAATAAAATTTGGTTGACAGGAAGTAGTTTTCTTTTTCAAGACACAAAAAAAAGGTGGTTTTATGCCAGAACATGCACTGTTTAATTTTTTTGGTCAATACTAATTCTATTTATTTTATTTTTAGTCAATATTTTGACAGGAAAATTACATTGACATAGAGCTAAGTGAGCTAGTAAATAGGAGACCTGGATTCCTCTCTAATTTAAGCAAGTAACATGACTACTGTTAATTCAGTTCAGCCAAGTCTTATGCAGATATTTACCATCATGAACAGAGAATACCTGTTTTCATGTTTATCTGAAGCTTTCTGATTTTAATTTATTTTAATAAGGAGCCTAGGTAAGAGCTCTGATTTAAACTTCTCGGGGTGATTCCACTGATTTTTAAACCAGTTAGGTTTCCAGTACTCAGATTTTTACAGCTGCATTGTTGGGAACGGTTCAGAGGTTGCTGTCAATGCCAAACCAAATTGCTATCCATAACCTACAGGGTATAGATCAGATTAAGCACCTTTTTATTATATTGCTTTGATAAAGAGTCTGCCTGAAGGGCAAAGGAAGATAAAACAAGGAAAGAAGGTATGCACTCTGATTTCAGTGAAGGATTCTTATTAATAACAATTTTAATTTTTTTAAATGTTTTATCATCTCGTAAATCCTTTTGTAATGAGCTACAGGCTTTCCACAATTCAGACACGGCACATATTAAAACCTTTGATGATTTTGACTTGAGACAAAGGAGTTAAAAGAGTTAAAACAACATACCTGAATTCAGAACTGCAATTGGATATGGAATGAAATTTGGATTTGTCTGACTATACTGAAGTCAGGAGAAGATTTGCAGTTTAATCCAATTGACTTGCCTTACAAGAATCAGGGAATTACTTTTTATTTTTTAAAATAATGACTACTATAAAAGAAAAATGGGAGCAATTTTCAATTTTTCAAATTATATTTTCATGGAAAATTTAACAGCAAATAAAAAATGAGAAAATGTTGTGGAAAATGTTAAGTTTGAATTTCTTCTGCCAAATGATCATTGCAAAAAGCCATTTTAGGTTTGGAAAATGTGGGTGGGATAAGGCGGTAAGTGAAAAGAGTGGGAGAAAAAAAATCCCTCTATTCCTTAGTAAAGAGCAGGGCTTGTACTTCAGTGTGAAAATAACATACCTTTCAGTAACTGGTTGTAATTCTAAATACTGCTAAAACGACTTCTGTGGCCTTGTTCCAAGTACATTAGTTTAGCCTAAAAGTCACCAGTGCTTCTGGGAATGTGGCTTCATTTCAGTATAATGGGATTATTCTAAAGAAACATGTGGGAAACTACACGAGAAATTGCTTATAAATTTCCATGTAAAATTACAGCTCTCTAATAACATAACCAAGTATTCAATTTATCTGAGCAAGATTTTTAGTGTCTTTCCTTTAGTAAGAAATATTTGAGTGCCTGTGTGCGTATTGTATACATGCATAATACTTAAAGAGCACGGGGAAGATGTGTACACTTCCTGACTGCCAGCCTCAGGCTCAAACAGTGTATTGTGAATTGACCAAATTATAAAGATGGCTTTGTTGTACTTTGTCATTTCTATTTTTCTGCTGAGGAAATGAAGGAAGAGGCAGCCAGTGATGGGCTCATCGTTCTGTGAGATGTAATGAAGAAAGCAATAGAATTCAGAAAACACCTTGGAATTCGGACCTGCCATTGAATCAGGTAGCCATACTCCAGCAAACTGCTTTCAATGTCAATTTAACTTGCAAACAGAGAGCAGGTCCATTTGATCCTTAAACTTACAGC
Source organism: Mohoua ochrocephala (assembly GCA_013398855.1). Taxonomy (NCBI): domain Eukaryota; kingdom Metazoa; phylum Chordata; class Aves; order Passeriformes; family Acanthizidae; genus Mohoua; species Mohoua ochrocephala. Next base: position 126,820 of record VZTA01011865.1, read on the forward strand.
TTCGTAACTGTGTTATACAACTAAATGTATAATAGACTTCCTTTAAAGAAGAGGGAGACAAGATTGTGTTGTCAAAATGTGTCCATTAACTTAATCTAGCACACCAAAATCCCTGTTCTAGCAAAGCGTAACAAGGGCAGTTTTATAAGCATGAATCCTCTTTTGAAAAATTTAATTATATATGTGATTATTCTTTGGCGTATCAGGCCCCTCTGTCAGAGCAAGCATGTCAGGTTAGTTGGATTTCTATTTACGTCCATTTTGGCAATTCCTGTACTTTCTTATCTATGTGTATGCGTTTCATTCTCCCTCGTCGTACAAGGACATATGTATGTTTTAAAATAGGTGGACATAACTTACTTAGTTTACAAGATGTGGATTCTGTATAGAGCTCAGCTTGAGAAACAGAACAATTACACTTTTGTCAGATTGCTTTCTTTTTATGTCTCTAATGTGCTAGGACAACACTGGGATATTTGTGTTCCAGTCCCTGTGATCATATATTTAAAATCAAATAAAAAGCTGCTTCAATTACAAGCAGATTTTATACAAGTAAATACCCAAAAGCAGTAGTCATCTCTACATAGAAGAAACTTCCATTAGAAAAATGCTCATCTGCCAAACCCCTGAAATTCTGGCTGTCGCCATGACCCAGGAAGAAAAAAACAGGGAAAAAACCAAAGCCATACACATTCCCATCATGTAGACTTTTAAGAGTAATTCTTTGCTGTTGTATCAATCAGGTCAGCGAGAGGCAGTAATACAAATCAGAACATCTGGTAAACCTAATTTATTGTTAAAATTAGCTCATTTCAGTTGCTGTTGAACTGATTGATATACCTTTTTTCCCCGCAAAAATACCCTTTCATATGGATACCATTCCCATGGTACATTAAATCTGGAACTACCTGGACATCCTGCTTTCTCTCTTCAGGGAAAATAGACTTAAAAAGCAACTCAGATTGCCATGTAAAACATAAATACCTCTAATGAACTGAAGGAGACACATTAGAAGAGTCTATATTTATCTGTAGTATTTAACTTTTAATCTATTTGTTCAAAATAAAAATAAGACTTTTCTGTGAAAAAAATATTTTCTTGCTAAATCGAATAATTATGGCGTCATTTTCCTGTAGAAAGTATTTTATTATAACAAAGCTCTTGAGGATGAAGGGTTGCAACTTTCATCAAAACAAGAAAATAATAGCAGACAGACACAAGTAACATTCTTGAAAGCTTGAAGAACGCAGGTGCTAATTATACTTTACTTAATGCATACGAAGGAGCCTAAAAATCCATTAACAGACAGAGAACTTCATTTTCACATACAATCTTCTCTGAAAGGAAACTATGAGCAAAGAGAGCTGCTAAGAGGTCTCCTGGGATCAAATCTTTGATGGTTTATTGATCTCATTCAATGCTTTTAGAATCATTAAAAGTCACCTTTCCTTTGTCATTCAGTCCTAGGGAGTAAATTGAACATTATGTTCATGTAGGTCATTGAGTACTTTTTACAGTAGTTTATTCAAGCAAATGGAAGAACGTGCTCCTCCTAACTGACTGACAAGATTGGGCTATCAGAGAAGAAAAATTGTTAAAGAGAAACAAAGCACCAGTTTGCTTTGTAATAGGCTGCTCTTGAAGAGCAAAAGATTCAGTTAAGTGTGGTGTCTAAAGGGGCTGTGGATATCATATTTGTGTATTTGTGAAAGTCCTCATCTAAAAGAAATAATTGTAGTAAATATCATAATCCTTTTCCTGTGTTTGGGGCTCAGGAAACAAAAAAAATAAAATAACCAAACCCCCATTCTTTCATGATCTCTACGCAAATACCTTTTAAAATCATGTTCAATGTAAGGCAGTAAACAAAGTAATATTCTGAGAAAATGACAACAAATACCCTCAGAAAAAGTCTTTTTCCTAGGAAGAGCTCCATTATGTGTAGTATTCAATACAGATGCTCAGTCAAGACACCTCTAGGAAAATAAGCAGCACATCTGGATGCAGGATGTTGAGGTTTTTTAATGTTTTCTCCCTCCCATGAAGCAGGAAAATAAATATTTTTTTGTTTATAAGCCCTTGTAACGAGAAAGCAAAGAGCTTGTTCTAAAAGCCCACAGAAATGATTTCTCTCTTCTCTTTTTAGTACCAGGCAGCAAATCAGTGACAACCACATGTCGATGCGCTCTACTGTTACCCTGAAGTACAGCACCCACAGTAGGAACCTCTTTTTGTTGCAATCCAAAGCAGTTTGCTAAATAGTAATTCATCTGGTTGCCACCAATGGTATCTTTCTCTGTTCTTGCACTCTGATTTCAGGGCCTTTAAGGCCTTTAAAGTCTCCCTTTATCTGAGTCTGAGCAGGGTGCACCTACTGTTATCTACGTTGCCTGCTGCAGACAGGGTCTTCATCTGCAGTCTTCTAAAAGCTTTTTTCTCTACTTCCCGCGTTTTCCAGTGGATAAGACTCTGGGCTATCTGTGCTGTTAGGTACCACATACAGGCTAGCAAGCTGTTTCGTGCCACATCGAATCCATCCTCCCCAACCCACCCATTGGCAGGAACCATAATTTCTCCTCACAGCTTTTTAATGATGGATTCAAATAATGGATTCAAATAATGCTTTAGCAGCTCATTTTGTAAGTTTTGGAGACCACCAGGTGTTTTTAAACCTATTTATCCTCATCTCTGCTTAAGCGTGTTTTTAATTTCTGTGTGAATGAGTGATCAGGAAGTGTGTGTTCTGTTTGGCTTGAAAATAGTGGACATGAAAGCCTACTTTACTTTATTTTTTAAGGAAATTTTTCTTCTATTCAGTTTTTATTAAATATGAACAATTTATAGAAATTTAAAAATATATAGGTACAATTTCAACATGCCTATATTCAACTTATTTAAAATTAAGAAGTATTTTATAAGAATATAATGTAGTAATATAAGAAGATTAATGGAATTCCATACAGAAATATTGGTTAGAAGGTACCTCTGGAGGTCTATAGTCCAGAATCCTGCTTGAAATGGAATAATTGTGAAGATCAACTCAGCTATGGCTTTCTGTGACTGTCTCGAAAACCTCCAGTGACACACAAGGTATAGCTTCTCTCTATGACCAGTGATGCACTACCCTCCTCCTGAAGATATCAGATGACAGATTAATTTAAATCTGCCTCCTGTCTCCAATTAAGGCCTGTATCAGATGTCTAAGAAACAACAAAAGAATGGGACAAATACATGTCCTCATAATATTCTTCCAGCATTAGACGGCAGAAGTCTTATCAAAGTACTCTAAAGATGGCGGGGGTTTTATGTTTTTCTTTATTTCTTTCTTGATTTGGAGAGGAAGGGGAATAATTTTCCCTGCACAAGTATTAAATATGATTAAAAGCATATTTCAAATACTCACTGCATTTGACAAAGTCCCTGGCTTTCAGTCACTGTAAACAGAAGAGAAATAACTATTTCAATAACATTTTAATGAAAAATATAACGTGAAATCTAGACCTATTGCCTCTGTAAAATTCAGAAAATGGAATAGTGTAGATAATTTTTTATTGAAGTTTTTTGGTAGCTAAAAAAGGGACAGAAAAGAAACTGCCATTCTATCATCCAAGACTATTGCTTTCCATTTGATATCTGAACTCATTCTACTGGAAATTATTGTTCTTGCTTCCAAACTCCTTCATTGCACATACACTGCTCTGAGCCAAATCTCTTATCAGACCTGTTTCCTACTTCCACTTTGAAAAAGTAAAGAATATTATTCAGACTTCCTTTCTTCCCCTGTCCAGACTGATCTGCACTTCTACACTTGTGCCTTCCAAATGCTGGAGTTTAACATTGACTCAAAATTAGTTCATTTACCACTAGCTGAAGATCTCATGTAAGTTCTCCGGAATAATTTGTCATATTGAGCTAAACTGCCCAAACTCAAACTTAGCTCTTGGAATTTACATTACTGTTAATGTATTCATTTCTTCAATTCAGGTAACCACTGACTTAAATATGTCACTCTGCAAAGTTTGTCATAGTGCTATGTGAAAAAGATAACCAGGCTTTTTCTAAATGTTCTTTCTTTATACGTTGAACAAGTTTCAAGGCCTTTTTAACTCCAAATTTCATTATTGGTACTTTCAGCAAGAACTATCAGGGTAACAAAAGCTTTCTCCTTCGAAGGTAGAGCTTACCACCTTTATCTTCTTGTATATATTAAAGATCAGTACTGGGAGTTTTAAGTGTACGATATAGTGAGAGATTAAAACACATCACTAGTCTCTGTAACTTTGGCAGAGATCTGGCCTCAGAAAAAGAGAATTGCTTAAACAACAAGAAATAATGGCACGCTACTAGTTGGAACAACTCATTTTGCCTCTTTTAGTCAAAAATACCATATAAATGAAATTTAGGTTATAAGTTTTTCTTGTCAGTTGTCATTCTGACACCCCTTGCTCTGCAGTTTTAACTGTGGGAGCTATAAGATGACACACCACTTACTACAGGTTCCATCATTATATCGTACAAAGGCCCTGTCAGATGCTGGTGCCACTGGGAAATTGCTACTAGCTTGATGGAGATTATTTTTGTTTTACTTCTTTTTATGTCCCTGGCTCTATTCTCCCTACTCCCTTCTTTTTCTTGAGGGGATCATGGTGGAGAAATAGCTGGAGTGATAAATTGATCAGCAGGGTACCATAGCAGCATTAAGCTCTCCATCCATCAGGCCTGCAGTGCATTTGAGCGAGTAGGTGCTGGTTGGCTGATATTTCAGAACCCTTTCCAAGTGATGGAAAGGCTTTCACCTCTGTATTCCAGCCTCCACCACATTAGAAATCTTTCTAACTTTAAATTGTTTCAGTGTATATAGAAATAGTAAATAATAGGATAAAAGATTTGTTCTCTGGGGGACATTTCTACGAAGCACAACAAACTCCCTTTATATTGACTGTTAAAAAAATGCCATCAATTTTTTATTGTAAAGAAGTCACTGAGGACTAAGAGTAGCAGATGAAAAGACCTCTTCTAGTAATATGTCAGTCCAGTTTCTTTGGCTGTCGAGCGTAGAGTGGATTAAAATTCTTGAGTACTGGAGTTGTTTTATGGCCTCACTGTTCTGTCTACATTGTCTAATGACATTCTGCCAAGAACAGATACTGAGTTGCAACTTTAGCCATTATAATTGCATAAATCTTACCTGAGGTGTGTCTGAAAATCTGCCAGGTGCACCCCAGACCTTTCTGTGGGCATTGGTTGTTTGTGTTCCCTGAGAACAGGAGGGGAGGAGGGGTTTTTATTTACGTATCTTACCTATCTTACTGGTTTCATTGCCATTCCCTAAACACTCAAAAGTGTGATTTTTGGCTGTTAATTTCTTGAGGCCTCTGTGCTTTGCTGAACACCAGTCTTTAAAAAGGGACTGAAATCAAACTGAAATTCAAAAGATGCTTTATAGTAAAGATAGCACATCTCAGTAACAGAACCAGAAAATAAATGAAAAGTCTTCCCCCTAAATAGAAGAACACTCTTGACAGTGCTGACCTACAAAGTGTCTCATACTTCCAACAAAGGAGGTGAATAGAGGCCTTTTCTGAGCTCATCAGCGAAAGTTCTACCAGAAATGGTCCTACTGTTTGTGATGTGTGAAAAATTCCATGATTCAAAGCCCAGTAATAAGAGTAGGCAACTGATGATCCAAAGAAGTTGTGCCTGGTGACCTTGCCCTGGATGAGGAGGACACGCTCTCCAGCAAGGGCAAGTGGGTTCGAAAAAGCGTCATTACTCTTCTCCCTAACCTTTCACTTGAGGATTACAAATTTCAGTCCTATAATGGCTACTGGTTGCTGCAGAAATTAGTTTAAGGATTTGTGAGATATTTAACAAGTGTTCTTTGCCTGTTTTAAGTTGTTAATGTAGTTTTTCTGTTAAAACCTCCTATCTCTTGCTTCTCTAATATAGGTGTGATTGTGCATGTGGAAACTAAGGTTTTTGTTAGTCAAAAACTTCATCTTGAAAACTTCCATGGTAGGGTTCTTCGGGGTTTTTCTGTTGGTTTGTTTTTTTG
>VZTA01011866.1:6185-17372 GCA_013398855.1 Mohoua ochrocephala
CGCCCGGCTCTGCGGCACAGGGTACCGAGCCTGGGTGGCTTCCCGAGGGCACCTGTCGGGCGGCAGCGCCCTCTCCCACGTCGGGACGTCCCGCTGCTGCTGCTGCCACCTCGGTGGCCCTCCCGCGCCCGGCCGGCCTGCAGGCTCCATCCCGCCCGGCCGTTCTTACCCACCCGGCCGAAGGCTCGGAGAGCAAGTGATCTCTCCTCCCGCGGCTGCTGCCTCGCTGGAGGTAGAAAGTTAAACACTTCTTAATTTATACAATAAATTACTATTCTCCATCTTGCCGGGGTGGGAGCAAAAAGGCAGATGATGATAATAAATGTGCCCCCTGAAACAGTGAATACCCCGATTATCATTTCACACCTTTAAAATAGCATTTGTGGGTCCTCAGTTTCCCCTACATGCGTTATCCAGCTGTAAAACTACAGTCCCGTACCACTGTATCATCCATATTTTTTTCTCAAGTTTGAATAGAAAGCCACACACATGCTTAGGTCTGTAAGAATGTGCTTCTCCTGTGACATTAGATTGTCTCAATCACCATGACATCTTCCATGCACTGTTGATGTAAAAAGGCAATGAAGAGAACACTACTTGTTTGCTGTGCTTTGCATTTCAAATCAGTAACACTAGTGGTCTTGTTTATCGGCAAGTCATGAAAGGAAAAAATAATGAATAAATTCACAGTGTGCTCTGATGCACACATCTGTGTTGTATACACCATTCAGACTACAGTTTATGGGGATTCATAAGATGTTTTTCTGTTAAGCTGAGATAAAATGATGGCTCGCAAAATTTGATGTAATTTACACCAAGAAATATGGTGGAAAACTGTATGCTGTCAGTGTGAACAGTTGTATGGAAGGGATACAACTGTTAGCACAGTTAGCTGTTGAATATTCTATTTAGCTGTCAGAGAAGTGGGAAGCTGAAATACCCCCACTGAGGATGAAGGCAGATCTCAAAGCCTCATTGAGCTGTGGTTCCAAACAAGGCGCCAAAAAATGCAAAATAGGTGGGTATCCTAACTCCAAGTGTCCCATGTTGTAATAGGTAATTACATGGCAAAAGCAGCAGATTATGGTGAGGGGAAACTGAAATGATTCAGCAATGAATTCCTGGTTATGAAACAAACCAGAGAAGATGCTTGTTTATGATGACGACATTTCAAGGTGAACAACATTGGTGAGGAGTGGTGTTGCAACCAGAACTTTGTAAGCCGTAAGGTAACAGGAGGAGCCTGTTTCCAAAGCACGTGCCTATGCAGGTATGGAAACACATGACTTCCCTGCTCTTATGCTGAACTGACCTAAGGAGCAGCCAGCTACCATTCTATAAGTAATGAAAATGACAATGATGATCAATAATTTATATACCTAAATTAGACACTTCAGTGTGGAAATGGGATGTTACAGCTCATTGCTGTCTTTAGGTAAAGAGTGGACATGGTAAGTGGCAAGGGTCTTGGGGAACACAGAGTGATTTAGGATAGCTTGCATTCCACTCACTGCCAGCTAGATTTGATGATTCCTTTAGAGAATTGTTTAGCATTTTGAAATTAGGTACTTGTGTGGCATTTTATCTCAGTTTTGTCTCAGTGTTTCAAAACATTGAATTTTGTTGTCAAACAAACTTATTCTCCTGACTGATGTATGCACTGTAACTAGTCTCTAGCCCCAAACTTACCTTTCTCTGTAATTAACTTTGAATTTGTACCAGAAGCTCCATTTCTCAAGTGATACTAAAAACACAGGAATGAAATTGTCCTCAACATTTGACTGCACTGAAAAAAAAAATCAAAAAAACCTGCTGCAGCTAGAGAAGACACGGGAGCAGTTCTGCAAGTGGTATTTTTATTACTGACCTTCCAGTAACAAACCTTCACATGTCTGGCATTTGTTTTAATCATAACAAATCTATTAAACACAGGAAACAGGGAAAAAGCACAAATAGAGCAATCTAAAAGTACATCACTAACAATATCAAGAGCAGGAGTAACCACACAACCAAGAATGCTCAATAATGACAGTTCACCAGCATCTTCATTCACCTCTGTACACTTTGTATGTACTCCATGTTATGAGAAGTCGAGATGTCATAAGAGGCTGTCATGGTTTAACCCCAGATATCAACCAAGCCCCACGCAGCTGCTCGCTCACTCCCCACCAGTGGGATCAGAGGGAGAACTGGGAGTGCAAAAACTAGAAAACTCGTGAGATAAAGACAGTTTAATACGGAAAGCAAAGGCCATGCACACAAGCAAAGCAAAACAAGGAACTAATTCCCTGCTTCCCATGGCAGGCAGGTGTTCAGCCATGTCCAGGAGAGCAGGGCTTCAGCACGTTACTTGGGAAGACAAACACCATCACTCCAAAGGTCCCCTTCCTCCTTCTTCTCCCCACATTATATAGTGGACATGATGCCCTATGGTCTGGAATATCCCCTTGGTCAGCTGGGGTCACCTGTCCTGGCTGTGTCTCCTCCCACCCTCCCACACACTCCCATCTCCCTTGCCAACGTGGCAGTAGGAGAAGCAGAAAAGGCCTTGGCTCTGTGCAAGCCCCGCTCAGCAATAACAAAAACATCTCTACATTATCAGCCCTGTGTTCAGCACAAACCCAGAACAGCCCCATACCAGCTACTGTGAAGAAAATTACTCCAGCCAAAACCAGCACAGAGGCATGTCAAATTAAGCCTATCAAGTCTATCAAGAAAGTCTATTACAATAATTCACTATCTTTTTTTTTTATGTGCATAAGAATCAGTCAGACACATATGCTAAACTCTACCCATGTAGTGAGGGATTTGGCTGAGGTTTTCTCGTGGTGTAAATCCTCGGGCATACTTGCAATTGTCAAGGTGATAAAGTTGACAGTATTTCATTGAGTGTACACTTGTGGTGATGCACAAAATTGTCACAACTGCTAACAGCCATGCATAGTAAATGAAAGTATAATTCTTTTTATTGGCCTTTTGATTGGTAGTAAAGATTAGGGTCAGAGAATTACTCTTGTCCTCAAGCCAGCTGGACCTTTTGAATATTTCTGGTGGATTACATGCTGAGCAATACTTTTTGTTATTAAAAATGTGAAGATGCTTAATTTCAAGGTGCTGAGATGAATAGTATGGAAAAGTGTCTTCACTGCTGAGCTGCAATAGGTGCTTTAAATATATGTTACTAATTACTAGTAATTATTATATCCCACAGCTTTTAATAAATGGTTATTAAGTATTTATCAAAATAATAATAAGACATTCATGTACTATCAGCATGTAAAACTTAAAACTCTACTGCCAAAAAGAAAAATGTGGATTTAGTAGAATAGGATTACTTTATTAAAGTGCTTGATGAATAATTATCTTACTGGGCAGCTGAATGACTCGTGTTTATCTTTTTAAAACAATACGAGCCATTCACATGCTCCAAACAGATGTGACAAAAAAATGCTTTGATAAATAGAGACAAATTAAGTGATATTTTAACGTTTTCTGACAAAACTCATTTCTGCAGGCTCTAAAAGTCTCTGCTGAATTTGTGGAGGAATTTTATTTGACATTCAAAATGGTTTGATATTGTATCAGTGCTAACAATTAATGTAGTTCTTCAGATCATGTGGCAATTTGGATTCATATATTTGGAGGAACAAAAAAACCCCCAAATATACATAATTCCTCAAAAGGTGAACTGTTTAGCACTGGTGAAGACTGGTGAGGAGAAGAAGTTCTCTGTAGGTCACTAGCAGTTGTTTAAGTTACTAAATTGATATCAATAAGACAGAATATCCAGGTTTATAAGGACCCACAAAGAAGTACATAGTGTCTGTCTGTGATAGTGAATTAAGTCATGTAATTGACTTTTAAGAGTAATCCAATGTTGAATACAAGATGACAAGTGGGAATCCCTTACTACACAGTGTATGTGACAACCTTAACTCTCCAGTTTTAATAATTTTAACTTTCAGAAGGGCAGAAAAAGCTCCAATTGTTTCCTAATAGTGTCAAAACATGCTTCTGATCCGTAGAGGTCAAAGGCATCAGCCTGAAATCTCACCAGATAGCTATGTCTTATGTTAAATGAAATCAAAGTAGCAGTTTTATTAATTCATCAAAACGAAATAAAATCCTCAGCACAAATTTAATGTATCCCTTGGATCTGTGCATATTCTTTCTTTGGCCAAAACTCAGGACTACAACGGAGCACCCACGAGGCAATGCTCTCTGCAGTGAACCTGTCATCCTGCCTCAAGATGAAGTTGATCAGAGATATGCAGAAAGTGGCTGTACACCCTATAAATGAAGAAGAAAAGGAGTTCCAGCTCATGAAACTTGGATCTTGTATCCCGAATCAAAGCATGAGTTGCTTGCTTTCCAAGAAATAGTAGGGAGCACAGAAGCTCCTTTTGTATGTGTTTTTTTTCCTTCTAATTGGTTCAATATACTTCATCACACAGTCAGCCAAACTAATTTGATCTCCATTGAACTAAAAATTAGTAGTTGCTGTATCAGACAGGTGTTGTAATACTGCTGGGGCACGATCCAGGGGATAACTATAGACTACTGCAGCAACGGGAGGCATGTAAGAAAAACTTTCAATACTGCAAAGAAAATCCTTAGCTAATGAATTTAAGCCATCCTGAAGTGAACCTACAGAGACAGTGCAGCTCTAGAGCTGCGTAGATGTGCAGAGATCCCTCTGCAGGCCTGTACGTGCCACGTTAATCTTCGAAGATGTTGCTTATCTGCATCTGCATCTAACCCTGCAGGTGCTTAATGTTCTGCCAATTGGTAATTACGATGTCAGTCAAAGGGCAGCTCCACCCCGAGACTGAGAGGGTGCTTGGAGCAGGTGCCTCGCCAGCTCCAGGTTTGTGACCTGGTGGTATCCAGGTGTGGTATCTCTGAGAGTACAGTCATACCTGGTGTGAGGGCACCGGCTGCAGGGCACCGGTGCTTGTCTGCTGCTTCATTCCAACGAAAACACACAGCTGACGGTTCATTCCTTAGGAAGAGGGCACAGAGCACGGAGCCTGTCATTCCTGTGTCTAAAGATGCGGGCGCACGTGGTTGGCAGGGTGAGCTGGCAGCAGCTTGTTCAAGGGGTCCCTCTCTCAGAGGAGCCCCTGCAGTGCAGTTTAGCACCCACTGGCTGACCACTTCTCGCCCGTGCAGTACAACACACAGCCAAACCCACGGAGGCTGACGAGTTTAGGCACTGCTAGAGATGAGAGATGGCCCTCAGCCAGGGAATCCCAAAGGTGTTTTAGTCGGAGGAGTCCCGATGCCAAGAGGGTGAGGGCTTCTTGGGACCGGTTGAAAAAGTGGGTCTCGAGGGGGCGTGGTGACACAAAAATCAGCCAATATGGAGAGAGGGGAACAGGGGGTTGGGTTACATCCCTATAAGGATTTACAAAACTTGATAAAGAAAAGCTTTTTATACCTGAGAGGTGACCCACCAGCGCGGCAACTCAGGCCACACTTCTGGTTGGTCAGCTCACGCAACATAAACACACTTAAGAATTTAATCTGGAGAGCCTCACATCTCTGGAAATGTGAAATGTTTGGGAAAAGCTGCTGTTGACTGTGCTCTTCACAAGGGAAAAAACAGGTATCTTGGGGAAAAATTTAGGCAAATGAGCACAAAAGGACAAAACTATAAAGTTTTCTGTCATATGTAGAAAACTGGTTTTGCTGCCCGGGGTGAAATATCATATTCCCCAAAAGAAGCCAGGGAGGAGAACGATGTCTTCTGTTAGTCGGGCATACAAAGTCGTTTTGTATGTAGTCTGACCAGTTCTTCCTGTCAAATGGTATTCCCTTCCTCCCAGTTAATTGAAAGGCTGAAATAACCCTCTTGAGCTCTTTTCAACTTGAATGACAAGTATTTAGACTATTTTACTAGGATGGGTTGTTTATTTACATGTAGGTATAATGGCACTTGAATAAATAATTTACATTTTTTCTTGTATACTGAAAAAATGACTTCTTATTTCAGTGATGGTAGTGCTGAGGACTGCAGGAATGGGTTACCTGATCTCCTTTAGCCTGACTAAACAGTATTCAGTGTCACTGTGCAGCTGTAGAGCCTAACAGTGATGGGGCAATAACAGTAGTGATGGGGAGCCTAATACTAAGGGGAAGGAAAGATAGTATTCCCGCTCAGTAGGTACCCCTTTCCTGAGCCTGCTTTCGGAGATCAGGGACTGGGTTGGATTAAGGACTTTGAACTCCGACAGTACAGAGCAGAAGGCAAAGGGAATGTGCTGGTGGATATCTGGGCACTTAGGCTGACAACCTGCTGTTTTAAAATAGCTGAAGCTTCCTCAAGGTGTGACTCGATGTACCTGCTGAACTTGAATAATCAAGTAGTCTGAAAATCACAAACCAGAGAATAATTGTGCCAGGAAGAAGTGCAACCAGGAGACCAGAACAGCTGGAGTACACTAACAGTGCCAGCAAACCACAAAAGATCTCAAAGCAGTGCAAGAATTGGAGGGGAATATGTCTTCAGAAGTGAGGGATATCATTCAGAAAAGGATTTCCTCTAAGAATTTATCTTTACCTACTGCTATGCCTATTTATTTTGCCTCAGGTTCAGGTCATTTAGTAATTTAATTGCTCTTCTCATTAAGATACTGAGAAACTGCATGTCGATGGTATTCACATTCACACAAAGAAGGTAGAGCAGATTTGTTGTCATGCTGTCACCATTTTGGTCATGCTTCACCAGTGACCTTAGCCTTTCGAGGGCCTGCAAGGTTTGGTGCTGGGACAGTGAGGTTGGTGAGTTTAAAAGGCGTTTGCAGGCACCACATGTTCTGAGTGGTCACGATGCTGTGAACAGATTCCTTTTATGCAGTGATGGTGGAACTCCTGGAGTCTAAAGGATCGCTGAAGAATGCAGAGGGAAAAGATACTGCTTCTGAATCTCATCTAGCCTGAGAACCTCGTTTCAGACTTTTTGCCTCAGTTATTACGGAGAAATTCAGCATGATGGATACCTGGGAGTGAAACACATCCCCTATCTTCAGTCTGCTGATCAACAGCTTGGTTAGCAAAGTGTAAGTATGCACCGACTCCCATAGAAGTTCTCTGCTTTGAGTAATTTCCACTGTTTCTGTTCAGATGGAAACTGACAGCCTTTTTTTTTCTGGCTGATGGGCAAAGAATCAGTTAATCATGTTCTGAGAATGACTTTGTCACATTAACTGTGTCATTTGCTGTCATAGCATGACAGCTATGCCATATTAACAAAAATTAAAATAAAAAAGGTATTCTTCCACATAATATTTTTCTAGATAGAGAAATGTGGTGCAGTTGAAATTTCAGCCTTTGTCAGCTAGTTATTTGCAGAGACAGAAATGTAGAGAAATGTGAAAGTCCCACTGTAAAACCCATTTATACTGCAGGTCATGATTGGAAAACGCTGGTTTACATGTACTAAGAGAGGCTTATGTGGCTTATCTTCTTCAACTGCTTTTATGAGAGAAAATTGCCTATCATTCGTGCTGTTGCTGCCATTGTCTCCTGCTCAAAAAAAAGGTGTTGCCTGAATAAGTGCTTTAGAATATTTTCCATGGCATTAAGTCTAAAAGTTAAGATGCAGATTCTCATAGGACTGTAGGAGTGGTTTTCCTAACTTGGTATCCTGTAATTTTATATGGCTTGGAATTGTGACGAGCTCAGATCAGACATATCCACACAGATCTCACTGCAACTGGAGTGCAAGTCAGCGCATACATTTAAACAGTGCAAACATTTAAAAAGTGGGAAAATACAGGGTCTCTTGTATGGGCTGGGGAAGACTGTGCTGAGAAACAGAGTAATGCCAGAGGGGCAAGAGGCAAAGGTCATGTATGTCCTGACAGACATGGACAGCTGTGAAAAGGTTTAGCACTCATGATCTGTGTACAAGGAAATGCCATCCTTCTCCCTGAGGAAGCGGTGCAGCACAGAGCTTTTAGCTAATCTTTTAGCAGAGTGATGTGCTTTTGTGACAACTATTTAACCTTGAGAGATTTCATTCCATGGTTTCAGCAAGGATTACAGTAAATGATCAATTTAGGTAAAGTCACAATATAATTAAACAAATTCAGTCTAAATCCCTGCTGGGCCAGTAAAGATTTGTCTGTCAAATACCTCTAAGCGTTTTCATTTTCTATAGCAACAGTTAATTGGATATGCAACTGTCAGTTTAAATGCTTTAAATGAGGCTGATGGGATTAGTAATTGAATGCTCAGATTAATGATTTACAGCTGGCTTTGCTGCCCAGTTCCTTGCTTACAGCTATGTCCACGATAGCTCCCTGTCCTTCTCAGGTAGATGGAACAGTCTATAACTGCAATATAGTTATGATAGTATGAAATACGGGTATGATATGGGTTTGATGTAACCAGTGTATTCCTGTTGACACATAAAACTATTTTTAATGCTGTGGAGAGCAAAGAATTATGATCAAAATGTTGAAAGCAAAACCTCTAAGAACAGCCACCTAACCTCCACAGCTAGGAGCTGGAGCTGAAGGTCTCGGTCACTCTCCAGTAAAAGTTGTCTTTTATAGTTTGAGTCAGAAAGCAAACCTCAATGTGGTGGGTGGTGAAATTAAATCCAAGGCTATGAGTGGAGGCTGACAAAGGGATTTCTCTGCAAGAGGTAGTAGGATTTCAAAGGGATTGGAAGAGATGAAGTCTGTGCGCTGCCAAAGCGCCTGCTGTTGGAGAAAGAGACCAGACTGCAAAGTTTAGTCACGTAGAGGAGTCTCACTGGTGATGCTTGAATCTCTCATCTCGTTGGGAACTGAAGGATGGAAGCTTTATGACTCTGATAGGGAAGTGGTTACACTGTTCTCTGTGTGACTTTTTAGGTCCCTCTTCAGGGCTTTAAAAGACCAGAAATAGAGTATGCTCCTTGGGGTGTCACGAGTTTCAGGGCCAGCTAACCTGTACCAGGAATTTCTTCATTCTCACAGCAGCCCAGAGTCAGAGAACTTAACCATTCGTTCGCCTTTTAAGTTGAAAATTCTAGCATGGTCCTGTTGGTATAAAAAGGAATTTTGGTTTTTTGTGTCCAGCTGATCTATGTAGTGCTTGAGGAAGAAAGCTGTAAGGAAAACTTTCTGAGGCACTGAGATTTATACAGAAATTGCAGAGCTGTGCTATGAATTTGTCATTTTGCCTTACGTGTAGGCCTCCAAAATCACCCTTAATGACAGAGAGACCCTTATACACCATAAACTGAAAATTTAGGTTCTTCTTAATTAAGTTCCCTTCAGAATTAAAATGAGCCAGTGCGTATTTAGAGTCTCTGTTGAACGCAGTATAATAATACTTATTTCAGTATATTAAATTAGAACATGTTTCTGTTCTAAAGATTCTATCTTGGGAAACATTATCTGAAACAGCTAACAACATTAGATGTTATAATTACTTGTATTTATGATATAGTTATAAACAATTATAAAGTAAATAATTGTTACTATTTAGAAATAATTACAAAATAATGATTGTAATAATAACCTTGTAGTTATTTATATTTATTATATATCATACTACATTTTAATTTACCAGAAAAAAACAAACAGGAAATTCAAAATTATGTTCTGCATATTTCAGCTCATAGAATATGCCAAGTTCAGCTGAAACGTGGGAATAGATTTATGGCCTTTGCTCATTATCCCAAGATTTAAGATTAGGTTTTCAGGCAGAGCTTCAGCTGCAAGCAGTTTGGTATTCAGAAATCATTGTATTCATCAGCTTCTGGCTCTCTGCTGTATGTGAACTCCATTTAGTTCAGGAAATACTTTTTTGTTGTTGTTCCTTCCTGTAATTAGTTCCTATTAAAAAGCCCAACTCATCCTTGTCTAGCCTCAATTAGACTATCTTTTTTTTCCTTTTGTTCCTAATGCAGAGGCATTAATCTCTTTGACTGGTCTGGACCCTTCCAGCATACATCATTCATATTAATTTTTTTTTTTATACTTACTCAGTATTCAGACCAATGGTTCTATTCTGGAACAATGATAAAGGCCAGGAAAAGGAAATGTAGAATCCTGTTTTTGGTCTCAGAATGACTTTTCTTTCTTTAGAATACTCTTGCAATTAATTTTCTTTCTAGACATCAGGCTTTCCTCCTTTCTGCTTTTATTTATCTAAAGCAATACAGCTATTTCAATAATCTTCTGATGAAGTGATAGTTCTAGGAATGTATTGTGAGGGGAAAATTAGTGGAGCCTTTCAAAACTTGGACCGAGAGGGAGATGGGTTTTTTCATCTCCCAGCCCAGTAGATCCTATATTCAACCTTATTTTTGATTTGTGATTCAGGAAACCTTGCTTGATTCACTGGCACGTTTTGAGCTGATTTAATCTGAAATGTTAATTACTGGAAATGTTAGAACACTTTAGAGTTAAAGAGTGCCTGAATGATGGCATAACTGAAAGTCATAAAATAAGAAATTCCACATCAGCAGAAGAAATTAGAATCTTATTCTAATTTCACATCTTTTAAATTGTAATTATTAAAGCAAGAAAGTGTTTGACTGGAGATATTTTCAATTATAATGGAGGGAATGGGGACTATTCAGCTTTGCTATTTCATTCTGAGAATCAAAGGCACATCCCCCTTCCATGTGTGTTGCCTCCTGCTTGTTCAGCCTTGGAAGAGACTTGTTCCGCTTTGGATGGCCTTACTGCAGTTTTGGGTCGCACGCATATATCCCAGTTAGATATTTGTACCAAGTACTTCTGTTTTTCTGTATAAATTCACAGAATCACAGAATCAATTAGATTGGAACAGACCTCTGAGATCATCGAGTCCAGCCTATGACCCAGCACCACCATGTCAACTAGACCATGGCACTGAGTGCCACGTCCAGTCCTTCCTTACACACCTCCAGGGATGGTGACTCCACCACCTCCCAGGGCAGCCCGTTCCAGTATCTAATCACCCTTTCTGTGAAGAAATTCTTCCTAACATCCAACCTAAACCTCCCCTGGTGCAGCTTAAGACTATGCTGTTATGTCCTGTTGCTGGCTGCCTGGGAGAAGAGGCCAAACCCCACCTGGCTACGACCTTCTTTCAGGGAGTTGTAGAGAGCAATAAAGTTTCCCCTGAGACTCCTTTCTTCAGGCTAAACAATCCCAGCTCCCTCAGATGTTCATCAGACTTGTACTCTGGACCCTTCACCAG